>SSBO01000012.1:23186288-23223058 GCA_005281725.1 Wuchereria bancrofti | reverse complement strand
AAAAAAAAAAAAAAAAAATGATAAGAAAATTGTTATAAGAAATAAATAATAATATTTGTGATGAAAAATTTTAATGTTTTGCTTGTAGTAAATGAAGATTGAATGTAAGAAAATCGGAACATGCTTGACCACAACGATTACATTTAAATGGATTCTCATATCCGTGATATCCCATATGAATATGATATAATGGCTCATCCTGGAATGCCATTTTGCAATGACCGCATGAAAAACGCCACATTTCTAGGATATGTAGCTTACGCTGAAATTTCAAAAAAAAAAAAAAAATGGAAAAAATTAAAAAATGGCGAAAAAAAAAAAAAGTTAAAGAATGAAGTAAAAAAATAACAATTAATTAATTAATTTTATAAATTAAATTTTATAAGTTGAATTTTCAATATGTATACAACACTAATGAATTGATTTTATAAATTAAATAAATTATTTTCAATATGTATACAATATTAATAAATTGATTTTATAAAACAAATAAATTATTTTCAATAATGTGTACAACATTAATGAATTGATTTTATAAATTAAATAAATTATTTTCAATATGCATAACAACATTAATTATTTATAAATTAAATAAATTATTTTCAATAATGTATACAACATTAATTATTTTTATAAATTAAATAAACTATTTTCAATATGTATACAACATTAATGAAATAATTTTGCAAATTAAATAAACTATTTTCAATATGTATACAACATTAATTAATTAATTAATTTTATAAATTAAATAAATCATTTTCAATATTTCACATATGTAAAGATATACAAAGGGAAAAAAAAAAGGTTTGAAATTTGTTTATTTTAAAAATTATTAAAATTAATAAAAAACAAACCTCCATTTCTTGCATATGAGCAATACATGCTTGTTGAAAAATATTTAAATTGCTTAAATTAATCAGATCATTGTGTATTCCAAGAGGTGGTATCAATTGTGGTTGTGGTGCTGCTAATGGCGTTGTTGACGATAATGATGATATTGATGGCGCTTCTTGTGAATCTAAAGTTATACCTACAGAAGTTCCACTCATTTCATTCAATGGATTCTCTTTCATTCCTGATAATAACAATCCCTGCAATTTATTACATTTTTATTTATTCATTTTAAAGAAATTTAAAAAAAAGAAATTTATTTATTTATTTTATTTATTTACGATAAACAAATAATTGAAATTTGTTAGAAGCTAACAAAAACAATAAAAAATAATTTAAATTATTAAAAATCTTACTTCATACTTAGAGTCATTCATACTATCACTGGAACCGGGATTTTCAGGTGAATTTTTCTCCTGAAGTCGTGCAGCAATTTGATTTAGCTTTAAACCAGCTTTTCGCTTTTTTGCACCTTTATCACTTTCCTGTTCCATACCGGATGAACCCTCATCAATACTACTTTTTCCAGAACTTGGTGAATCGTCTGACTCACCTAAAATGAAATAAACCTTTTTATGCAAATTTATTTCATAAAAAAATCTAACTATTTACAGCAATTTCAAACTTTCATAATATCTCTTCTATTTAGTTCAAATAAATTGAGATATTTTACGTTTGTTAACGTCTAAAAAAGATTTTACGTCTGTTGTCGTACTATTAATTTAGACAATTTAGATTAATTTAGACTAAATCATCAAAAAATACATAAAGAATACACGAATATTTTACACACCGAATAAAATTATTCATTAGCCATTTGTTAAAAAAAAAAAAAGAAAAAAAAAAAAAAAACGTTCTATTTGATTTTAATTAAATACGCCAACAATAACAGCTTTTGCTAACCAAAAAATATCATAATTTTAATTTTTCATTTATTTTGCATAAAATTAGTTTAGTTTACTTAAATTTTACTTACCTAAACTTTTTTTGATGAAAGTTTATTAAAATTTAAAAGTTTACTTAAATTTTTGAATGAAAAATTTTTTTACTTAAAATTTTTAGTTTACTTAAAATTTTTGATGAAAAATTCTGTATCATTCTAAGTATTTTCATTAAATTTCGTAACCGTAATAAAATTAGAAAACGTACCGGAAATATCACTCATCATATGATCTTCCGAATCGGTTATACCAGTTTTTTCATCAACTTCAGCACCACTAATATAATCATCCACTTCCACTTTTGATGTTCCCATTTCATCATCTTGTTGTTCCATTTGTTCATTTAAATTACTACTTGATTCACTGTAATTTACGTAAAACGTAAATTGGAAAAGATTTTAAACGTATTATTGTCAAATAAAACCGATTATTTTCAAACAAGAATGAAATTATAAGAATATTTTTCCATTTTAATTGGATAATAAATTAGCTTAAATCACAAAGTGTAGAGAGAAAGTTAAATATAGATTAAATAGATGGATAAATATAGACAGATAGAATGAAAGAAATGAAAATTATAAACGAACAAATTTGCTGCTCATCTAAGGCTTAATTAATTTTTAAAAATCAAGTTAAATTATAGCGAAAAAAAGATTAAAACTAATCCACAGAATACAATTTTAAAAATATTTTAAAATGTTCCAAAAGATACGAACAATGATGTTTCGCTGGGTACACCAGCTGTTTGCGGTATTCCAAATATATTATACAATGGAATAAGCGGATTTTCACCATTTGGACCGATCAGATGGCCTAGCTGATGTCGTAAACTGTCACCCTGATTGATTGCTTGATAACTACATGCTGGACATTGCAAAGATATGCCAAGCATAGCACCTGGATTTAGTCCAGCCATATTTTTTAATCGAAGCAATAATTCCATTTCTTCCATCTATAAACATAAAAGCTTTCTTTTACTTATTGTCTATTCATAATTAATTAATTAATTAATTGTGTCATTTTTTTTTCTTATCAATTTGTCTAATCATATCATTTCATTTTGTTTTCTCCTACTATTCGTTTAATTATCTTTGAAAAATTTACTTATTCGAAATTTCTTCAACGATCAGATCAGAAAAAAATTTTTTTTTTTTTAAAATCTTATCTACAAAAAAAAAAATTTAAGCAAAATTAGCCAATTATATTTGTTTTGAAAAAAAAAAATTAACACAAATATATCTAAAATATTTTAGAATAATAATTTCATTAATTTAAAGTAAACAATAAAAAAACAGTACGTACCTGATGTTGTTGACGGAAGAGTAAATGTGATGCTATATCTAGAGAATTACTGGTGACAACCGGTGTCATACCTAATGCAGCAGTTAATTCTTGTGCCATAGTTGATGTTGTTGGTAGTGGTTCCGGTGAGGAACCATCAACAGATTGTTGTACCGCAAGCGATTCACTAAGACGTCGCATTGCTGTATCATCATTTTCCGCAACTGCTTGCGTTGAACCTTAACATATATTAATCAATTTCATATATTATCATTTTCATCAAATTCAGAAATTTATTGATAAACAAAAAAAAAACAAAAAAAAAAAAAAAAACATTAGCAAGAATACTTACCATTACAAAGATCACTTGTGCTAGCGGCAGCATTAACAGTAATGTTTACAGCTGAATCGATAACATCAGTAGCTCGATTATGATTATATTTTCTCAGATGTAATTTTAAGCTATGACAATATTTTGTAGCATAGGTACAATCACGACAACGAAATTGATAAATATTTGTGTGTGATTTCATATGTGAATTAAGCATTGATTTATTGACACAGGAATAGGCGCATTTTTTACAATGGAATGGTTTAGATCCCATATGATTTCGTAAATGATATTCCTGGAATAATTCATTCCGGTACTAATAATGTTTATTTGATAAAATGTAAAAAATATTTAATTTTTTTTTCTTTTTTTCGGATAGAAAGATAACAAATTTCTTGTTCTCTAGAACAATTTAATTAATGTCATTTATGCATTTGTAATCTAATTGTATCTATATAATGATCTAAAAATCGCATCTTTTCAAGAGAATATATATTTCTAAATTGATTCTATTTAATTTAAATTTGTCAAAAAAAAAAAGAAAATATTGGAAAAAGACTAAATTAAAAAAAAATCCTTTTTTACATCAACTTTAGTTTATTGGTATTTATGCGTAAAGTAAAAAGTAAAAAATGTGATACCAAATGATGCTTGTATTCGGTGACAAAACCGCATCGTGTACAGCCAAGTTGCTTTTCGACAGGTATATGAGTTCGAGCATGAGCCCATTGCTCTTCCTTAGAAGTACTGATATGACTACATTGTTTACATTTGTAAGTTTTTGGTTTACTTGAACATTGCCTTGGTTTATCACCGTTTACCGGACTAATTGATTGTTCATCGCTGTTTATCGATTTCATACTTTCATGGAATGCTTGTGAACTAAGAAGACCCTGTGAGATCAGTGCTGTTGCTAAATTTGCTGATGATAAATCCGGTAACACACTTGGATTTTCTGTGAAAGCACGAATTTGATCCAGCGCAGATGGTACCAATCCACTTATGGAATTTGCAGCACCGGAAAGTTTTGATGATGAAATGATATCGCTCGATGGCGGAGTTCCCGAACCGGATGGCAAACTAAGACCACTACCGGAATCACTTTGTGCTGATGTCGTTTGACCACTGCTTGAGTTCGATGAACAACTAGCAGCAACAGCTTGTGCCGCAGCTTGTGCAGCTGCCGCCAAATTAGCTGCTTCTAGGACAGAAGCCATTGAGGTAGAAAGGTTGCTAGCATCTACAGGTGTTGTTGTGATTCGTGCTACCGGTGTACTTGATGTAGAAGTACTGTTAGTTAACGCTTGTTCTACGTCAAGACCTGCAGCAAGTTGTTCCTCAACGGTATGTGAATCACGCATATGTTTCTTTAAACGTCCCTCCGTACGTGACGTATAATCACACATTGTGCACTGGTGATCACCATGAGTGTTCATATGAGAATTATAGTGGAATTTAGAGTTACATGAGAAGCCACAGATATTACAGACAAGCGGAAGTGCAGCACCAGATTGTTGCGCTTCCGTAACATTTATCGGACCTAGGCCAGGAGCACGGCAAAATGTTGACGAACTAGGCGTACTGGAGATGGAATCAGATCGTGAGCTTGGTGCCGCATGTGCGGTTTGCGATACTAAACGATGGCATGGACTGACACTGCTAGCTGCGGAACCTGAGGTTGTTGCTGTTGACGATGTCGTAGAAGGGACTAATTTCTCGTTTAGGATACGTTCTTCAATGCATATTGCCGTAAATCGAGTTTGTCCAAGCGGTGTTTTCGTACGTGTTCGGTGTTTTTCGGGAGATTCTATACCACTCACCAGAAGTCTGCAATGCTTTCAGTACCGCTTATTCGATGTATAATGTTTTCGAGAAATATCTTCGAGAAATAATTTCATCAAGGAATTTACATAAATATCAGAATTCCAGAAAAAGAGTTTAAGAAAAGAAAAATACTAAAAATAATACAAAATTAACGACTACTGTAATACCTGCTCTCACTATCATTAACTATTCCGCTTCCGGTATCGTCATCATCAGTTAACGGTTTTTCATCCATTTCATCTTCATCACATTCTTTGTGATCATCTATTTCCACTTCTCCTTCCACTAAAAAGTGAAATCACATATCATATGCTTATTTTGTTTCATTGGTTGTTTGTCAACAATAAGACACATATGTATATAAAGTATATTTAAAAAAAACTAGACGGAAAAAGATTTCTGGATTCTGAATCGAGTAAATCTTTTGAGATTAAAAGTTTTCGAAGATCAAGAAGACTCACTGATAAACATCTGTTTAGTTTTCGAAAAAACTTTCTACAAATTAAATAATCATTTTATTCATTTTAAAACTTTCTACAAATTAAGTAATCATTTTATTCATTTTATAATCATTTTATTATATTTATACAAGCTCATTTTATTCCTAATCATAAAACAAATATCATTCCGCTTCCGGAATTTTCATTACGCGGTATGAGTACGAGAGAAAAATAAAAAATAAAACGAATTATAAAGTATGTAATTTTGCTAATTTAAATGTTTTTTTTTTCGGCTGAATACAATTTAAAATTTCCTTTAAAGACTAAGTAAGAATTGCTATCCGATTATTCAGTGTTGTACATTCACTGAGACACTTTTACGAACAGTTTGTTTTTTTTTTTTTTCCATTCTGTTGATTGGTAAATAGAAAAACTAAAATTCACCAAAATCTAAAATAGATTTCATTCGTGGTTGTTCATCGGCATTATCCGTTTTTTCAGCAAATTCATCGCTATCCGCATGAATTACTGAACCCATAGTTGCATATGACGAAATGCCAATAATTTCATTGCTCATTCCGGTTGTTAATAACGGTTGTCCTTTTCCGCCTCCTTCATCAGTTACCTTGCTAACTGAATAAGACTCATCTATGTTAATAGTTTTATCAGTTTTACTACAATCATCGGTCATTTCGATGTCACTGATGATAAGCTTCGATTCAATTGTATCATCTTCTCCGTTATGATAATCCCTTTCTACGGATGAGATATGATTCCGTGACAAAGATGTCACAAAGGAAGAAGTTGACGATGATGATGATGATGATGATGATGGTATTGCAAAATTTGATGAATCATCACAATCTCGAGTTATTACTGCTGTTGCAGTAATAGTACGATCTTGACATATTTCCGTATTTTGATTCGACATGTATTGTTGACGTTGTGGTTGCCGGAAAGCACTGGAACAATCATCGGTATGTACCACCGGATGTGGTGATAGAGGAGTATGATATTGTGATACTGTAGCAGCAGTTTTGACATCTGATAATGATTGCTGTTCACTTTCACCCTTCAATCGTAAATCACCATTTTGTACAAGTTGTTGTTGATAATCAGAATTCAGGAATGAAGTTCGTTGCTGCTGAACATCCTGTTGAAGAGTTGTAATTTGCTGTTGTGCATGTGTTTCAGGTATAAGATTTGCAGTAGTTGAATGATTGGTCAAAATAATCGAAGATTGATTTTGGTTTATCTTATTGGCCAGCTGTTGTTGTTGCTGTTGTTGTTGTTGTTGTTGTTGTTGTTGTTGTTGTTGTTGTAATGAAGCCGTTGTAGCGCAATTTTGTTGAAGCCAAAGTTGTGTTGCAACGGTTGCATTAGTGGTACCATTAGCGGATACTTTATTACTATTTAATTGTTGTTGTAATTTTTGAAGAAGTTGCTGCTTTCTAGTTTCCATCAATTTAGCTTCTTCTGCAGCTGTAGCAGTTATGTAAATTTGTTGAGATGTTGTTACATGTGGTACAGAAGGATCACCACTACTAATAGTTGAACTAAGATGAGCTAGCAATTTTTGTGTCGTATCAGTTTGTTGCTGTTGCAACGAATCATGAGAATCTCCACCATCTAAATTTGATAGCTCAGAAGAAATGGATGATATTAATCGAGTTGATAGTATTGAACTACCACTTGACGATTGTTGTTGTTGTTGTTGTTGTTGTTGGACGAAATTATCATAAGGTGTGATGGACGATAGACTTACGCCAGATGTTCCAGTAATGTTCTTATCGTGTTGCATTGGACAAAAGCCACGTGTATTATTGGTATAATTCTGAAATGATATTTCATTAAAGAGAATGATAACGTGATTAAGCTAAATTTTTCATTAATGAAAACAAATTGATAATAATTGCCTTTCATTCAGGTTAACAATTTATCTTACCCTTATCAAAAAAAATGCATAAAAAAAAATCCAAAAGAAAAAAAGAAACCACCGTCTGATTAAAAAAAATTATTCATTAATAAATGATCAAATGAGATATCATTCGTAATTTAATTCATTGAATACACTAATCGATAATAATGTCAAATTTGCAAATTAATTGAAAAATCAAATCATACATTGAAAAATAAAACAAACAACGCTTACAAAAATAGGAAGAAAATGGAAAAAAGTGAATTTAATACGAGAAAAAAAGAAAAAGTTCTTTTCTCTCTTTTTCTTTTATTACAATTATCTTCATTGTGTTGATTCAGATAAACTAAGTTTCAAAGGAAGAATTCATCATGAATATTTAAAAAAAAAAAAAAAAAAGAAGAAAAAAATGAAAATAAAAAGAAAGGAAAAAAAAAATACAAATTAAAAGAGAAAAAAAGATAGGGAAGAGAAAAGAAAAGAGAAGAAAAAAAAAAAGAGTTTTTGATATTTTATTGTCAACAATAAAATATAAAAAAGAAAAGTATCATTGTTATGTATTTGGTTGTCTTATATGAATATATAAATAAAATATATATTCAATTATGTAAGCATTTGATATGCTTAAATGATTCCTTCTAAGAATATTTCACCTCTTTTTTTTTCCCCTTCTCTTTTTGGCTTTTTTTTTTTCCTTCAATTGCAAACTTTAATTTTAATTTTATATTTCTTTGCAATTTTTTCAATTTTTTTTTTTTTTTAAATCTCCTTACATATATATTTCATAATTGAATAATATGTAATATGAATTTTATTATTTATATAACTAATACATATTTTATAAATTAGATATGAGCATATTTAGACATTTCAAATAGTTTGAAAATAACAAAAAGTTATTCCTTTCATTGAATTAACGCTTATTGTTAAGATTGAATAAAATTCACAGAATAACTTTAATAGCTAATATAATACGATATAATTACATTTATAATTCAGCCATATTTTAGTTATGCCATATGTTTACGAAGATTTAAAATAATTTTTGAAATAATGTGAAAATAAAATGATTTAAAATAACTGGATAATATTTTTATTTTTATTTTTTTTTAAATAACGTTTAAATATTACATAGCGAAAATATAGATATTATTGCCTAACATAAAAAGTATCCTTTGACTGATATTTACTTTACATTTCACTCCTATCACATATATATTATTATAAAAGTTACAAAAAAAAGAAAAAAGATGTAAATAATTACAAACTTCTTATCAATTATTTATTTATACTAAATTAAAATTGCAATCTAATTTGATCAATTTGAATTAATCATTTAAGATATTAGTAATAAAAAGATTGAAAATGTGTACCTTGATGAAAACGTTGCTCCTCTGCAGTGACCATCCGTTCGTTTCTACTTCAACTAATTCCTCATAACTCATTCAATTATGATGATGGTACTCGTCCTCCTGGATTACTTTTTTTCGTGAAAATTTCAATCTTTTCCTTCTAAATTTCCTCACTTCTTGCTTTTTACCACTGCTATTATACAGGGTAATTTCAGGTTGTTACCAGGAGAACCGGTGAAAATGTTATCACCCTCATAGTTTGACTACCATCCAACACCTATAAATAATAATATAGGTAAAAATATATTCCATAATATATTACATTTCAGATTAATCATAATGGCGATTTGAGATAAAATAAAATATCATAATAAATTTGATAAAAAACTCTAATGTCATTTGATAAGAAATTTAAGGCAAATAGTTGTATCAAGTTTAACGGTAAATGGAACATTTTGTTAAAGTATTAATGATTCAATCTTTTTTTTTTTTTTTTTTTTTTCATTTTGAACGGTAAAAAATTACACTAATAAAAATATAATTAATAAAATAATTTTACTAAAACAGATGTAAATATATTATTGAATTGAAAATAAGATGTTTTTGAGAATTTTCTTACTATCAGAGAAATCAAAATATTTCTATTTTAAACTGTGATATGAAATTGATTACAACACAAGAAAAAACGAAAGAAAAAAAAAACAAAGAGAAGGTAACCAGTAAATATTCATCATTTTATCAAAATCGTAAATAGTAGTTTTATTGAGAATGGTTGATTTAATCTCATGTAGTTTATTTTCAATTTGCATCAATTAATTAAAATGGACGAAAGAGATGAAATAAAATTTATTTTCCATTAAAATTAATAATTATATGTTGATTATAATTTATCAAAGTTTTCTCTTCTTGTCATGCCATTTCTTGTTTGTTGATTATTTGAAAAGTGAAATTATCCCACTATTAAATGTTACATTAGAAAATATATGTCCATTTTATTATGATTCTTTATGGATCATCTATATGTATGTAATGTAATGTATGTATGTATGTTTGTTTGTTTGTTTATTTGTTTATTTATTTGCATCTCTATACATATCGGTATTGTTTACGAAAAAGTATCAGTTCAATCTTATTTTGTCAATTTTCCGGTTGTTATTTTGTCAACATATACATATCTACATACATACATACATACACACACATACAAACATTCATAAATCACAAATTGTTGCTGTGGACATTGCAGACATTTTGTGTGCAATGGAGCTGTCCCCAATATGATTGCTATTTTTACTACTAGTTACTACTACTACTACTGCAACTACCAGTAGTAGTAAATTATGTTATTGTTATAAATATATTGAATATTCTTTCCCTCTCTCTCTCTCTCTCTCTCCCTTTCTTTCCTTCTCCTTCTCCCTCTCTCTCTCTCTCTCTCTCTCCTTTTCCCTCTTACATATATATACATACAACTACTTTAGAATGTAAGAAAAAATTGGAAAATGAAAAAGCTAAAATGAAAAATAAGGAAAATAAGAGATGAAAGAAAAATAGCCTCTCTGAACATATGCGATAAACACGAGGAATTATATTATTTATTTTATGTTATAAGAGTAAGAGGGGACGACGATGATCGCCTAAGGCATTTTTCACAAGCTATTATCACCACTACTACTGCTACTACTACTACTACTACTACTACTACTATTACTGCTAATATTTACTGCTACAATAAGTACTATTACTATAACAATTGCTAATAGTATTGTAACTACTACTACAACTACTTATTATTAATACTATTATTATTATTATTATTATTATTGGTAGCTTATTGTTCTTTATTGTATTTTATTCTCTATTTTGATTCGTATTATTTTTCTCTCAATTTTCTCCCGTAACAATAATAATAATAATGATAATGAAGAAGAAAATGTTAAATTCGTATATTTTCCAAGTAAAATGCACGGAGATAAATTGTTGATTTTGTTTGATTGGAAGAAAACTGGAAATCCGTAAATAAGAACAACTTAGTTATTGAAGAAGAGAAGAGAAGAGAAGAGAAGTGATGATATTTGGTAAAGAAAAAATAAGAATTTATATTTAGGTTAACAAATTATTTATTATTGCACGATAGTGTAAAATGGAAAATTCAAAATTCATTCAAATTCATAATTTGCAAAACAAAAGAAAAAAAAGAGATAATCTTGCTCACAATTTCATTAAAGAATCGTAAGAAGAAAATACCTTCTGTTTCTTTTTTTTTTTTTTTTAATTAAAAATAAATTACAATTCGGTAACACTGATTCAATCATGCGTGTAAAATGAAATGATAGTTGGAAAACATTTGAAATAAACAGAAAGTTTAAAAAAAAAAAAAGAACTACTATTCATTCCAAATCTGTATCATTCATTTTCGGAAAGTTTTTTTCGGAAATGAATGATGCAAAAAATTATTCATTAAATTATAATCATGGTTATTTAAATCTAATGTGTCAGGAATAGAAAAAATGAAGCACTTTTAACTCAAACAATTAAGCCTTCAACAATACCGGATATTAGCCAATGAAGAAATTGAAACCGTATAAATCAAAATTTTGTTTTTTTTTATGAAAAAAAAAAAGAGAAAAGTCTTGTTCTATTAGGTTTAAATCGTTTTTCTTTTCCGTTCGAAAAGAGTAATTTCAGTGTGACTTTACTACTGATAGTGAGTATGATTAATCTAGGAGAGCTTTAGGATTACAGCTGTCAAAGCATTGTCATCTAATCCGCTTACTGGTTAAAGTAATGGCGATTAGTATACATAAAAATTTATTTAGGTAAGAAAATTTTATAAAATTTTACAAATTTCTAAAATTGAAATGATAACTGTGTAGTAGCAATAAATTGCTGATAGGAGTGAATTAGTTTTCATTGTGATAATTTATTTAAATGTTGGAAAATTTCAGAATTTAATCCATCTACCCGGAAGTTTTTCGATTTCTCATTTCGGCATAACACTATTTATAAAAATAATTCCTATAAATGGACAAGAGAATGATTATTAACAATACGAGGAGGAAAAACTGGTTAGAAATGAGAAGAGATGCACAAAAATGCAACCTGTGAACGATGTTGTAGCATAATTTAACTTCATAAAAACAAAAATTTTGATTAACATGCAAAACAAATCTTTTCTCTTTTTCCTGTTCATTCCTTTCTTCAATCATTTCATTTCATTTCATTTGCAATCTGTCTTTTTCTTGCTTCATTTTCATTCCTCATTTTCCTTCTCATCATCATTTTCTTTCTTTTACCGCTTTTAATAAATACTACTGTTTTGAAAATCTTCGAACTCTCTCTCTTCCATTCTTTTCCATAATTTTATTATTAGCATTGAAATTAGTGAAAAGTTTAAAATATTATTAGCCTTAATGAAAACAACAATTTGTAAAACTACGAAAATAATCTGTCATGATGACCGGTTATATATCGGAAAAATTTGATGCATAATGCTAAACAGCTGAAGAAAAATGCTGCTGCTACTACTACTACTACTAGCAGGTTGGTTTTTAATCAGCCTACTCACTACTACTACTATTCAGCAGGTTGACAAGAAAAACATAGAGAGAGAAGATTGTGAGGATCAAAATTAAAATGTTAAAGCTATATGAATAGATTAGAATAAATGCAAAATGGTTAGTTAGATAGGATAGATTGAATAAATGAATGAATGAATGAATATGGCTCATACTCACTTACTGCGCTGTAGCATCTATCTTTTGCGCCCATTTTAACGATGAATTATTATTTTGCTTTTTCCAAACAATATGATCATTTTGTTGGTTAAAATCTTTCATCTCAACCTCTTTCTTCCTCTTCTTCCTCCATTGCATAATACATCCTCTCATCTTAATATTATTTTCATTTTCTCGTTTGTTAAGAAATTTCTCAGCTGACAGACGGACAAACGTATGTATATATATGTGTGTATGTGTACGTGTGTGTATGTGTGAATGTATGTATGTGTGTGTATGTGTATATATATATAAACGGACGGACAAACAAACATGCCAAGTGATATGCGTTTAGCAATGAAGAATTATGTATTTTTGCGCTGATTTATACTACTGCCAAGCAAAAGGATGGATAAACTTTCTCTCTCTCCCTCTCTTTCTCTCTCTCTCTCCCTCTCTCTTATACACGCAACTAATGGCAACTTTTTATCCTCATATGTCATCAATATCATTTACCATTATTATTATTATTATTCTCTATTATTATTATTATTATTACTATGCTTAATACTAATAGTAGTATAACTGCTTTGAAAAAAAAAAAATGCACTATTAATTTTCAATTCTTTTTTGCAACTAATAAAAATTTAGAGCAGTAATAACAATAATAATAATAATAGTAATAATAATAATAATAATAATAATAATAATAATAATAATAATAATAATAATAATAATAATAATAATAATAATAATAATAATAATAATAATAATAATAATAATAATGATAATAATAATAATATGAAGAAGAAAAAAATAGTATATATTTTCTGTTAATTTTATAAATAATTGCTACATCTATTATATTTTATATGACTATTCAAAGGTTGCAGTAATTTTTTTAATGCATAAATACATATAAACACACGTACACGGACACGTAAACAACACGTGCACTTGTGTATAAAATATTAATTATTTCGTTTGTGAAAAAAAAAAGTGAAAATTATAGTATAGATGAGAAAATAAAACTAAACAATATAGCAAGGAAATGAATTTTTATTGGGATAAAAGCAATGGACTGATAGACAAGATATGTTGTTTACTTTGAAACACGGGAAAAAGAATAGATGAAATTATTATGATAGGCATATGTGCTATCTATGTATATATGATGATGATGATAATAATAGTGATAGTGATAATGATAGTGATAATGATGGTTTAATTTCCATTTTGCTCTTGTCTCTAAAGACAACGAATTGAATGATAAAATAAATTGCGATTTGTGTACTATGATTAGCTTATTTTGCTTACAAAAAGAATTTTAGAATGTAATTATTAAAGCATAAAAATTTTTGCGGATATGTTAATAGCAATTAATTAATTAATTAATTAATTAATTCGGTTGAACGAATTATCCGATTATAAACAAAAGTGTAATGGATAAATATAATGAATTTTATTGCTGAAAATGAAAAAAAGGAAAAAAAGAAATTATCATGATTAAGCTCATATTGCAGTTTATAAGCTTAGCTAATTAATTAATTAATTAATTAATTAAATTTATGTAAATGGTTATTTACAATGCTGCAATTCATTTGCTAATCAGAGAAAAGAAATGATCATTTCAGAGGAGAAATTTCTATATATTATATGCTAATAAAAAGTTTCCCGTATCTCTTTCTATACGTGGTCACATAAATGCATTCCACGTGAACATACGTGATCAAGTAATTATAAACGCATAATTATTTAATAAAGCTAATCTTATTATATATGCATATTATTTATTATCTGTTTCTATCCGTTAGAGTGTTTTTGTTAACGGAAAGTTCATTTCATACAACAAAAAAAATAAGTAAAAAAAAAAAAAAAAAAAAAAAAAAAAAAAAAAACAAAAAAAAAGTACAAAAAAAGACGAAAAAAAGAGAACGAAGGATAAAACCACTTTTGAAACTATTTGAATCTTTATTGTGCCATATCGTCATTATAAATAATCCGTAATCATGATCTGGAAACAGTTCCGTTCCGGAAATAGTTTTGTCCTGACAGCGGAATGTATATATGACGGTTGAAAGAATAATGTTTCGAATGCCTCTATATTTCTCAGTTATATCAGAAATGTGGAATTAAACAGTAATGTTTAAAATATTTAACTTAAATTTAAAACCAAGCATTTGAATAATGAGAAAGTTAGTTTGAGTAAAAAGGAAAAATGTCAAATCAATCGATTAACAAAAACGAACACCGCAATAATATCACTTTTGAAACTTAACTGATAAAGTAAAAGTTCCGTATACTGTATAATTCAATGAAATTATTGTCAAAAGGATGGACGAATCGGACAAGAGCACAGAAAATTTGTAATAATCATTTGTTGTGAACATTTGATGGGCCATGGACGAAATCGAGAAATAATGTCGAGGACGGGGGTGACATTTCAAAATTGTTTGTCACCGCATGTGTTGCATTTGTATATATAAATATATGAGTTGGTTGTGTCCTTTTAGTTTGCACTGCAAAATACAAACAACACACACACAAACACACACACACACGGACACACACACACACACACACATACACACACACATACATACATAAATATAATATATACAATCAGTTAGATTTATCCAATGTAGCAAAACTGTCACATAAAATGCCTGTGCAATCAACGAAGTTCACAACAACACAATGTCCACTAACTGTAGTTATTTATTATTATTATTATTATTATTATTATTATCATTATTATTATTATCATTGTTATTATTTTATTATTATTATTGTTATTATTATTATTATTATTATTATTATTATTATTATTATTATTATTATTATTATTATTAATCAGTGCTACTACTATTATTGCTCCTTATCATTTATTCCCAAAAATTTTCTCTTATGTTACAACTTGCTGATAAATAATATTTCTTAAAAGTACACAAAAATGAACTTAAAGCCTCGATAATTTTTTGATAGTTGTAGAAGAAATAATGGTGATGTTTTGGGTGATGAAAATAATTTTCAATAATTCTTTTGCATACAAATGACATTAGCATTTAACAGTGATTCCTAAATAATTTTATTCCTAAAATTATTAAAGATTAATATTTCCTTAAATGTTATTAATTTTGATAATTCTTAATGAATTTCGTTTTCTTTACTTTGGCAATTAACCATACATTTGAATCAATTATTTATTTTAATTCATAAATATAAGTCATATTATTGTTAGATTTTGGAAAATTTGACATATTAGTATTGCTCCATGTTCCATTCTTTCTCAATTACATTTGACATCAAAAAATAAGGAGGCCATCATTATGTCATCAGGTGGAAAAAGAGGTCAATGAGGGAGAAAAAGGTCAAGGAGGACATTGAGATCTTATTAGAAGTACCGCGAAATACCGTAATAATTTTTGCAATTTAGGTTAATAACAGTAACTAATGAAATCTTAAAAAAAAAAAAAAAAACATCGATTGTGTCAATTATTTTCTCATTCAATTATATACCCTTTTACCTGATCATTTAATCATTTTTTCTTCCCTTAATATCGCATAACTGTAGAAAGAAATCCCATACAAACAGTAATAATTTAGCGAGGAAAATAGTATAAATTTCATAGAGATTTATACAGTTGAAAATAAGAGAAATATTACATCAATGTATGTTTTTAGTTCACTGTCCATGAACTATTTGTCTTTTCATTTCACATGTCCACTCTATCTCTCGTCAAAACTAATAATAATTTGCTAAATGCTGACCAGTAAGACATCTAGAGGAAACATACAATCATGTTTGTTAGCCATTACGGTAGCAATATTTTAATTGAAAGAAGAAATAGAAAGTAAATTTTGAATTTGGAGGAAAAAAAAAATCAAATTTTACATATTTAAAATGTTTTGCTTTTTTTTTTTTCTAAAAAAAAATAATGCCTTTTATATTAAAAACAAAAACAAGAATATATTATTAACAAAAATATATCATTAAATATTATATAAAAGTAAATAATTATAAATTGTAAATAACATTTGATAAAAATATTATAAAATAGAAAATTTTATATTACCCAATTAATTATTAATATTATTATACATTATGCAACAAAATATTTTATATTACGAACAAATTATATTATATTGGATATTTACATATAGCATCTAAAATTGCCTTAATCATTTTATCTAATAAAATTTGATAATCTTTAGAACTTAAAAGTTAATATACCCTGGATACAGTAGAATATCAAATGGATTAAAGACTTTTTTTTCAAAAAAAAAAAAATAATTTCTTATAAAAAAGTATTTTTTAACCAAAAAAATTTATTATTCTTGGATGATGAATAGAAACTGCTGGAATTTATTTGAAGCAAAAATTGGTGAACTTAAAAATTTGCTATTTATTTATTTAAGCATAAAAATTACGAAATTTTAAACATTTAGAAGAATTATTGCTTTTTTTTTGACTTTTTCTATTTTATTTTTCATCCATAATACTTTTTTGTCAATAATATTTGTCAGTTTTCTCTTCAACAAAATTTTTCTTATTTTTTCTCATTTGGCTAAATAAAACAATAAATAATTTTTAATTATTGTAAATGTAAAGGATAATAATTGATTTCCTCTAAATCTCTGAATAATTAATTAATTAATCAATTAATTTTGTCAGCATTATTTGATTGCATGAATTAAAAATAATAAGTGCGCTATTATCCAAATGCTATTACTACCGCCTAATTAAGAAGCATTGTTTAATTCGGGAAAATTCATTTAAAAAAAAAGGAAAAAACAAAAAAGAAAATTCCTGAAAAATTATTATTGCAAATGTTAAATCATTCATGAAATGAAATTTTTTTCTCTCTTTTTTACATTATCTCACGTACGTCACACTATTCGTATGCAATGTCAGCATCT
This sequence comes from Wuchereria bancrofti, assembly GCA_005281725.1. Taxonomy (NCBI): domain Eukaryota; kingdom Metazoa; phylum Nematoda; class Chromadorea; order Rhabditida; family Onchocercidae; genus Wuchereria; species Wuchereria bancrofti. The sequence goes on along the minus strand of SSBO01000012.1, from coordinate 23,205,441 downwards.
CACGTACGTCATATTATTCTGAATGCACTGTCAACGAATTAACCGGACATGTTGTTCAAAAAAAAAAAAAAATCTTTTCGTTAAAAGAATTGCTAAAGTTTCAAATTTTATTCACTGCATACTGCTAAATATTGTATTTTAAAATATATAATAATTATATCGGTGTATACTGATTACTGATATCAATATATTTCACTGATATCAGTACACTTTATCAATATTATTATATTTTATTAATTTAAACATTATTTGTTGATTGTTTAGCGAAGAAAGTGAGAGATGAATTTTTTCTTTTTTGCACATACTGATTGTAATTTTTTTTTTTTAAACTTTTCTGAATGTTTTCATTATTTTTGTCTAAATTTCATATTATAATGAAATATTTCATATGAAACTTCCAACAAAACGTAAGAAAAATAATTAATTACCTTAATTAAGCTGCAGCTTTTCAATTATTTCACTTGAAAATAGATTTGCATCTGTTCGATCATAAATTGTAGATTTCGATAGAGTAATTATTAATCGTAGTATCAGTAAGAATCATTTTGACGTAAAGCTCAAAGTAATTTCGATCTTAAAAAATCAGAAAAAAGAAATATCAGGAAATGTGGTCCAGGAGAGATATTTGAAAGAAAACTGATGAGATAAAGATGAAATGAAATATTAAATGGCAAACAGACCACACACAATGCATTGTTTTTTTTTTTTTTTTTCTTTATTTTTCACTTTTTCTTTTTTGTCGCTGGATCAAAGAGCACGAGAGGTCATAGGAGGTTTTTCGAGGTCATTGAGTGGAATGAAAAAAACAACTCTAACAATATTTTCTAGCAAAGTGAAAAAAAAAAAAAAAAGACAGAAGGTAGTTACAGTATGGAAGAAGAGAAATGGGATGAAGTATATTTATTGATAGAAGCTGGATCATTTAGAGGACAGATAAGAAATGATTATGAAAGAGAGAGAAAGAGATAGGAATGAGAAAGGGAGAGAGAGAGAGAGAAAAAAAAAAAAGGAGATAAATATCTATCTGTAAAAAGAGTGCATTGAATTGCCGTAAAAGAAAAGATGGGAGGCGCAAAACGTCAACAATATCATCTGCTTTTGCAGTAGTACTACTACTACTACTTCCTAGTAGTAGTAGTAGTGAAAAATAACAAATGAAATGGATTTATGAATTATATTGAGGTCATCTTGTCTGTATGGGGCCATGCCATAAACAACAACAAAAATTAGAGCAAGGAGTAAAAGACTTGGCATAAAGCCTATATAGTAGTAGTAGTAAATACTATATGGCACAAAGCGGTAAACAATCAGCTGGATAGTTTTGTTGTGTACTATTCCGCTTCTAGCCAAACCCCAAATAGACTTTTGTTGTTGACCTATTGGTAAAAAGGCCACTATGGGTTATTTTTGTGCTACTTCTCCGCCCATCGTGATCTCTCCATCGTTCATCACAACATGTAAATAATCAGGTGTTTGGTAAATGTGTTTATTAATTTGTTGTTAAAGGATAAAATGAGGGTAAAAATTAATTTATGGTAACATTTCAAATTAATTAGTAAAATAAATGGTCATCGTGTTGTGTTGTAACGAAAAAAAAAAAAAAAAGGAAAACATTTGAATAATTTCCTAAATATTTCAATGGAAATTTTGAAATAAAGTGATATACTTACAGCTTATTTAAACTTGTTAAACCTAATGGATAGGTTAAAAATCATGATGGATAATTTTACTAAACAAACAACAAATAAATCATGTATATATGTTTTAGAATTATTAAATAATCATTAAATAAATTATTAAAAAAAAAAAAAAAAAAAAACAGATACAGAATGTATGTATGAAAAAAGATCCCAATGACAAATTTCGGATGATCTGGTATATTTTGCAAATTATTTACACATATGATAGAGTTTCAGTGAATTAAAAATGAAACAAAATGTAAACTTGTAAAGAAGAAGAAGAATGAAGAGTAATAATTAAAATGAAAATTAAAAATGACTTCATTTCTATTTTTGTAATAATTAAGAATAAGAAAGTTTTTTTTTTGCAACATTTTTTTTTTTTAAAAAGCGAAATGTTAAAAAAAAAAAGATGACGAAGAAAGAAAAAAAAAAAAAGAATACTTTGTTATCCTTGCGGAAATGTCCTCCAAAAAGCATAAACGAAAAAAAAAACTTTAATCTTTGTCACATTATTCATTCCTCTCTTCGCACACTCAATCATTTGTCTCCGTCATTTATCCTTCCACTTTTTTCCTTTCAACAATTTTTTCGCCTTTTTTTTTTCCTTCTTCTTCCCTACCCTCTCATCTTCGTCTTTTTTATTCAAAAATGATCTTTGTGAAATGATAGACCATTTCAATTCAATCCTCTTTTTCTCTTTTTTTTTCTCTCTCTCTCTCTCTCTCATATTTCTCGTTTTTGTCATTTTTTTTCTTCTTTTTCGTATTTAATCGTTGATCTTTAAATAAGAAAGAAGAAGAAAAAAAAACGAAGAGAAAAAGCTCAACAATAGTTTATTTCATCCAATTCAATTCAATTCATTTATTCATTCTTAACTTTTTTTTATTTAGTCACATCAACTTTTTTTTTTTTTCTTTTTTGATTACTTAATATACTTATGGAAAAAAAAAATCTTTTTTTTCTTTCATTTTTTTTTTTTTTTTTTTAAGAAATTTTCAATTATTGAATGAGATTTATTCATTCAGAAGTTGAAAAACTTTCAAAATTATTATTTTCTTCCTCTTTTTTTTCTTTCTTTTCTCACTCCTTCAATCATTTTTCTCTCTTTCTCCCTCTCTCTCTCTCTCTCTCTCACTTATCCTATTTGAGAAGAAAAAAAATATTTTTTAAGGCATCAAAGTTTGCAGCAAATAAGCTAAAAAGGGAGGAGGATTGTTTATCCATCATTTTCACGCTATTTACATCACATTCATCGACCAAAACCGATATGTATACATTAACAATGATAAATAATATATTTTTGTTTCAAATTGAGAATTAAATTTCGCAATATTTTGAAATATGTATAAAAGTGTGGAAATTTAATAATTGGTAAGAATATGAGTAAAAGTAAAAGTAAGAGTAATTATAATTGTAATAGAAAAATAGCAATAGCAGCGATAATTGTTAAAAATGATGTGATCGAATTTTTTTTCTTTTTTTTTTTTTTTTTATCTACGAAATTTCATAGAAAAAACAAATACATACATACAAACATACATACATACATACGTAGGCAGACATACACACAGACACATACATACACACAGATACACAAGCAAAAAAAAAAAAAAAAAATTAATTCGTAGTGAATGGAAAAGAAAAATTTAGGGAAAATTCATTTTCTCCCTATTTTCATTTTTTAGTTTGTTTTGAAAAATGATTGAAATTTGATGACATCATTTTATTATCATTCATATCGATCGATTTGTTTATCTGACCATTCATTTTAGTGATATTATTCATAATGATTGGATAAGTGAGTATTGATGATACTTTATAGATAACAGAGAGAAAGGGAGAGAGAGAGAGAAAGGAGTGAGGGAGAGAGAGAGAGAGAAAAGGAGAAAGAGAGAGAGCAACAGCTGCAATAGTAATAATAATCAATTCATTTTGAAAATATTAAAAGTATGATTTTCTTTCGACAATTAATTTTCATTTTACTAAATTTCATTCATTAGTACACGAAATTAATATTTATTTAAAATATTTTAATTATAATTCATCAAGGAGGACAAACTGAGATTAAGCCAAATTTAAATGTATGAATGAATGAAAAAATCATATACTATAAAATATTATATCAAAAAAAAAAAAAAAAAAGATATTATACTATAAAATTAAAAAAGTGTGATAGAGAATTTTATTAGATCTAAAAGTTCCCTCAATATTTTTCATGTTTAATAAACGGGGAAAATTGGAACAACCTATAAATTTAGCGCAGATTATATTTCGGTAACATTTAGCGGTATGAAATTATTAATAATTAATTAATAATTAATAATAATAATAATAATTTGCAGCAGTTGTTTATTTCATTTCTCTTGATTTCATCTATTCCTCAATAATAAAATTTTCAATTTAATTAGACTATCTCTGGTGCATTTTTTTTTTTACTTCAAATTAATTCAAAATGATAACAAAACAAGCCAATTAATTAAATAATAATAGTTAATTAATAGTAATAAAAAGAAAAACAACAAATAAAATAATGGCAAGTATAACCTTAGCAGTTTTTCTCTTTTTTTTTGGTTTTGTCGTGTCCAAATTTCAGTGAATTAATTCTTTGCGATAATTTTCACTGTTAATATATCACGGTATTCCCCGTTTACTGTTCTCCTGAAATTTAAATTGGCTATAAGAGTCAAAAATAAAATTGGTTCAATTTTTAATTACGTCTTATTTAATTATGCAAAACGAAAATGATATTTTCTAAAAAAAAAAAAAAAAAAAAGCAACGATTTCGTGACAATTTTTAAATGTTTGTTGAGGGAGATATGATTAAAATGAAAAAAGAAAAGAAAAAGGGGAAAAAAAGAATGCCAACGAAATTTTACATTTGAGAAAAAAAAAAAAAGAATTGAAAAAGACAGATAAAAACAAAACATTCAATTTAAAAATTAAATGAAATAAGTGAAAAAATTTTTTTCTCTCTTTCTTACATCCAATGAATTTGTTGTTTTTCTTTCTTTTCTTTTTTTTTTTTTTTTTGCTGACATACAAATATATAAATTTATATTATTAAAAATTGTTAAATGAATAAAAGTTCAAAAGAAGATTGATAGGATTAAATATGAAATAAACAGCAGTTATTTGTTATGAAAATTGCAAAAACCATTTAGTAATTCAACAACTACGAAAGAGAAAGGAGAAATATGAGGTTTAAGAAAGGCTTCAAAAATTGATCCGATTATGGCATATTTATTGAAGATTTTTGATGTCTTCCTTCACTTCATTCATCCATGCTAAACCAAATTTAAGTTTTATTTTTAAGCATCCAAAAAAAAAAAATTAAGAAAAACATATTATTTCAATTTTTTTTTCTTTTTTACTATTCAATAGGAATGAAATAAATATATATTGTCAATGATAAATGCAATTTTATACGAAATAGTCATAAATTTGAAAAAAGAGAGAGAAAAAAAAAAGTGCTTCATCAATTTAAATGCAAAATGAAAAAGAAATAAATTTTGCTTCGAGTGATTTGTTCTTTTTCTTTTTTCTTTTCTTTTTTTTTTTTTTTAAGATTGCAAATAATTTTTTTCAAAAAAAAAAAAAAAAAAAAGGGGGGAAGAGGAAAATGAGAGAGAAGAAGAGAGTGGAAAAAAAGAAAAGAAAAAAGGAAAATGAAAATTAACTTCAAGGACGAAAGTTTTTACCATAGCTCGACAAATTCAACGATGAAGAAGAAAAAAGATGAAAAAAAAAAAAAAAAAGAGGAACCGACAATGGCTAATGGATAAAAATGATGCATCATTGCTTGAAAAAAAAAAAAAAAAAGGAAAGCTATAAAAATTTGTCTTTTTTAATGGTTTTTTTTTTTTCATTTTTAAAATAAACATTTTTGAATATTTCTTTTGAAAATTTGCCAAAATTTTTGGAATTGAAAATTATCAGTTAAAATAAAATGCTTATATGAAGCTAAAATGAAACAAACAAACAAGAAAGACATTTTGTTTATCAAATAGATTATTTCAATGCATGCAGCATAAAAGAGAAACTAAAATGTTGAAAAAAGGCAAGATTATATCCAATCGGTTACAGGTTTTCGGTCTTTTCGTATTCTTTAATTTTCCTCCGTTAATCTAATTTCATTTCTCCACTTGCTTTTCCTTTTCCATATCAAAAACAAAACAAAAATGATATTGTGAAATGAATGATTGTTAATGCAGTTTTGCAGTTAAAGTGAAGGAGAGAGAGAGAGAGAGAAAAAAAAAAGAGGAAGGAAGTGGAAGATTAGAATAATTAAAACATAATGATTAATTAATTATTTGTTAAATTGCATATGACATTTGAAAATTCCAATTAAATTTTTTGAAAACTTTTCAAATCATTTCCATCTTTATAATTTCAGTCATTAAAATAATCAAAAAGTAACATTGTAAAAAAAAAGGAAAAGGAAAAATAAGAATTATTTGAGTTGAAATGAAATAAATTAGAGAAGAATTAAGAAAATAAAATTAATAAAGAGAGAGAGAGAGAGAGAAAGAGCTAATTTATATTCTTAATGAAAACGAATTATTTCTTGAAAAGTGTATCTCTAATCAAAATTTTTATTCATTATAAATTGCTAAAATTAGAAAATAATTTCTTTTTTAATAATAAAAAATTTTCTTTCACTAACTAATTGTTAATATAATTTATTCATCAAAATATGAAAGAATGTTTTGTTTTAGAAATTAAATTATGCGAATTTCAGATGTTATCAAATTGTTTTCATATTAGTAATAACAGTAAATGCTAAGGAAGAGTAGCAATAGTCAAAAAAGTGTTGTAACAAAAATTAAAAATGAAAAATGTAAACCAATAATGACTAATTTTACCGAAAAAAAAAAAAAAAAAAAGAAAAGCGCTTATTCTTTGAATAAAATTAATAATGATCATAGTTCATTTGAAATTATTGCATATACATATAAATAATACTATATACATATATATGTATTACATTTTAACCGGATCAAGAAAGCTAACCGACATGGACAGATGAATGAATGAATGAATGAATGGACAATTGGACGGACGAATGGACAAATGAGTAATGGTAATGATGGATTTTGTAAATTACGATAGGAAAAAGGAATGAAAAAAAAAAAAAAAGAAATGAAAATTACATTACCAAAAAAAAAAAGTGATAAATTTTGTAGAAAAGAGAGACTGCGACGTCTGCAAAAAATATTTCAATTGTCACAGTTGTTAGAAGTTAAAATATATAGATATAGTATCATAAAATAAAAAGGAAAAATAAATGAAGTAATTATCATTAAATGATAGCATTATTTGTTAATTATCATATGATAATGAATGAAGTAATTATCAATGAAGTAAAAATGAGTAAAGTAATTACCATTAAATGATAGTATTATTTGTTAATTATCATATGATAACGATAATTTAATTATTGTTAACTTATCACAATCATCATAATGAACTGTCCTAATTGTTGCAATGAGTCGTCCTAATTATCATAATGAATCATTATGATTGTGATAATAATAAATCTATCATATGATAACCATACCGGAAGTTCAATAGAAATAATAATAATATTTTCATCCTTCATCAAATTTTCAAACTTGCAAAATGATTTAAAAAACAAAAAAAAAAGAAATGAAATGACACAGAAATACAAATGGAATGAAAATTTAAACATTATGTGGTTGAGAATATTACTTTGATTTGAAAAGAATTTCAACTGGAAGGAAAAAAAAAAAGTACCACCCAAATGGGAGTTATTAAAATAACTGGCCATTTGTTTACATTGGATTATCATAGCAAAATTTTCTACTGTTTCTTTTTTTTTTTTTCTTTTGTGAAAAAGTTTTTGTCAATTATATTATTTTGTAAAATATTTCTAATTAAAGAAAACTGCATAGCACAAAATTGATGAAATATTTCTATAAAGTTTGATGAGAATAATGATAATTTCTGCAAATTAGTGTTTTTTAAAATTGATATAAATTTAATTTTTTTTGAAGAGATTTGCTTTTTTTTTTTCTCTTCCTTCTGCTCTTTTTTTTCCTTTGATTGTATGTTGAGTGAAAATTGAAGAGCAGGAAAGAAATAAAATATAAATGATGCAATTTATTAATCTATTCGAGGCAATTATTTTTGAATTTTTAAAATTTCTGTTAGAAAAAATTTTTGAAAATTTGTTTCTATAATCGGACATTTCTAATTTAAACAAATGATGGACTGAAGTAAAGGATTGGACCGTAAATATTAAATCTTCCGAACTTTAAATTAGCCTACACTGAAAGGTATAACTTTCACAAAGTCAAGCCTGTTATTATTATTATTATTATTATTATTATTATTACTATTATTATTACTATTATTATTATTGTTATTATTATCGTTATTATTAAAATTTCTTTCAAATTCGTTTTAATGTATCGCTTAATGGCATTGCAATCTTTTGATAAAATGATAAAAATTTGAATGTTCAGAGTTAACATGTGACTCATCTTTTTTCGAAAAAAAAAAAAAATTTTTTTTTGCTCTGTATTCTTGCAGTTTTATTCTATACTCATTTTTAAAAATTATAAACCAAAAATATGAAATAAACAATAGCAAAATTACAGTTTAAATAATTGTTTTCGCATACTTTCCCGAAAAAATAAACAATTCTGAAACAATTGAAATTCAAAATAATTTTATAATGTTAATTAATAAATTAATAAATAAAAACTATTTGTTAATTGATTGGTTGATTGATTTCGTCTTTCAAATAGTTTTTCTTTTGTACAAATTAATGGACAAATAATGTCGCATATCACATTTGCCAATAAAAAAAAGAAGAAAAAAACGGGACGAAACGAAAGATCATTTGACTCTCATTTAATTTGATAGGTAATTAATTAATGTACGATATAAAAAGAAGCAGATTGAATAGATACATTAAAAATATACGAATAAAAAAGACAGAAGAAAAAGTGGAAGAAAGAAGAAAAAAAGGAAAGGGAAGAAATTTGATTTCAAATGAAATACATTAAAAAGAATGCAAGCTGTTTAAATTTTTGATTTTATTTTCTTTTTTTCTTTTTTTTTTTTTTGCAATATCGGTAAAATTTTAATATTAGTAAAATGTAAAACATCTGCTACTGTTATTTTATGTTACATAAATTTCGGCATATATAATGTTTTCTTTTTTTTTCATTTGATTTAAATTCTTAAATTTAATTTAATCATACTATACTTGAATTAAATTAAAACTTTTAATCTTCTTCACCCAATAAAAAGCATTTTTGGCTAATTTAGATTACAGATTGAATTCTAAGTTGAAATAAACATTTGATAATTTTCTTTATACGCTATCATATACTGTGAGAATAATTCGAATTATCGTATCTTTTTTCATTCATTTATTAACCAAATGAAGGAAATTTGAAAATTAGTTTTACATTTAGCAATGGAAATTTCAAATTTTCCATTTGCTGAATTAAATGTAAACACCAATTCGATTAAATAGCTATTCCGCTAATTTAAACATACATTTCAAACGGCATGATATTTGAATCATGGCGAAATATTTTACGTAAATTTTATTTTTTTTTTTTTCGGTGAAAAAGTAAAGTTTAAAATTTATTTCAAATGTTGGATTGCAATAATGGCGAACGATAATGGAAGAAAAAAAGAATGACATTCTTTTCTTAAATTTTGTTTTTTTCATTTAAATTCCTATTTTCACCGTTTTTTTTTTCTTTCTTAATTTTGCATTTTTTTTTCTTTTTGTTTATTAATTGAATTGTAATGAAAGAAAAAGCTGTATATTAAAAATTGTTTATACATTAAATATTTCTATTATTAAAATCTCGAAAAACCTTAATCAAACATTCGAGAATTAGTAATAAATTGCTATTCAACATAACTTCCATAATATTTCATTTCACAAAAAGTGAAATTTTGCTCATAAGCTGGGAATAATTGTTAGACTATGTTACTTTTTATGTTAAAATTCAAATTCCGGCATGTTTTTGAAGATTAAAATCAAAATTTATATTTCGAACAGAATACCCGCGGGTAAGCTAATCAGGCAGGTATTAACGGTTTAAAATTGAAAACTTCTGCACAATTTTTTTTAAAATTCCAGTTTTCTTTTTATTTTGAATACATAAATGGAAAAATGTACTATTTGTTCTCAATATGCACCAAGAGAGAGAGAGAGAGAGCGATAGAGACAGGGATAAAGATAGAGAGACGGAGAGATGGAAGAGAAAGAGGAAAAAAAAAAAAACGAGATGGAAGCGCTTACCCGTTTTGTTTTGTTTGTTTTTTTTTTTTCTTTTATACCAGTTTGCGCGAATTTTTACCGCTTAAAGTTGTTTTATACGAGAAATTGATAAGATTTTAGCGAAAGCGCACACCGTTAAGCCTAATATACAACACCACACGCTAGCAAGTTGATTTTGTGAACTATGTTCGTATTTATTGTGTAGATGTAATGGTCGTCGTGTACACATATGAGCAAAACATTATTCGGGTGAAAGGCGGGGGAAGAGGTAGAGGAGAAAAGGAGATTTGAATTTGGTTTGTGACAGACCAGAAGAGGGGTTTTACTCCTTCGATCAGATTGGATGTCGTTGGTGGTGGTGGTGGTGGTGGTGGTTCTACTACTACTACTACTACTACTACTGCTGCTGCTGCTGCTGCTGTTGTTGTTGTTGTTCTTGTTGTTGTTTGTATGTGTGTATGTGTGTGTGTGTGTGTTTTGTGTATAAACGTATGTGTATGTTATAAAAATAGGAAGGTACCGCCTGGCACCTCGGGTACAGCTTGCTATACTACCATTACTACCATTCATTTATTTCATTTGCTTCGGGCAACTGACCACTTCATAATAATAATAATAATAATACCATGTTTTCTCTCTATTTCGTTTCTTTCATTTCATTTCATTTCATTTCAAATTCCTCATCTCTTCACATTTCTTTCATCTCTTAATGTTGCAATGTTTTCTGATTATTTCTTTCCATTGGAAAATAATATAAAAGTACATTTCATTCTTATCATCATCGTCATCATGGTCATTCTTATTTTCAATTTATTAAACAAACAATTCTGGAAACAATTTCAATTATCAATTTCATTTGTATTCATCATCATTATCGAAGAAAAAAGAAAAATAAAAAGAGAGAAAAAGAAAGGAATATTTTCAACTAACATAAATATTTTTCAAATGGGAGAAAGAAATGCAAAAAGGAAAAAAAGAGAGAATACGAAAGAAAGAGGGAGAGAAAGGGAAAGAGAAAGAAAGAGAGAGGGAGAGATGAACAAATTTTTGTGAATAAATTTATTTAAATGAATGAATGAATGAATGGTATAAAATTGAAACAGCGATAATTTTACTTTCCTATCTTCTTATTCTTCTTCTTCATCTTAGCTGTTGCAATTTTAAATTAAAGAAAAATCGATCCTATTTCGTTCCTATACGTGCCAGGCTCAATTGGTCAAGAATGACTAGCCAATCTGTCTTACCTTGACCTATCTAATCTATCAACAACAATAACAACAACAACAACAACAGCAACAGCACCAGAAGCAGCAGCAGCAGCAGTTCTCTTCCTTTTTTACATATCTGCTTTCTCTTTCTCTTTATTTCTTCCTTCTCTCCACTATATTTCATCTCTCTCTTTATCTATAACCCTAAAGATAGTGCTGCTGTTATTATTATTGTTGTTTTCTTTGTCGATGAAATATTTTCATCATATTTCACATGCACTTATCAATCATATGCTGCAATATGTTGCATTATTGTTAACATTGTCTGATCGTCTGCATCTCTTCGTTTTATAACATTTTGCTACATTTTGTTTTGCTTTCTTACCTTTCATCAATATATCAATGATGATTGTTAGTCTTGTGTTTCCATTTCACAATTGCAATACTTTTTTCTCTTTCGCACTCTCGTCATATGATTTCTCATGCATTAATACACTCTTTTTCTCTGAATTCCAAACAGAGAGCGCAAGATTTTTTCCATAATCAGTTCTTTTTAGTAGGAGGAAAAGACAGCAAAAGAAAGTGAAAAGTTCACATAATGATGATGACGACAGAACAATAAACAAATAATACATAATGAAATATTGTTGATAGAGGAAAAGATAGCATAAATGACCGGTTAGATGAACGCAGTGAGACGAGATAGTGTGTGAAATTGTAAAGAGGATGCAAAAGAAAATACGATATGGAATAGAGCAAGGGTAGGGGAGAATTTGTGAGTGGAAAATATTTTTGAGTAAGAAATAATAAATATTAACTTCCAAAATATTTATAACGAAAAATTTTTATCTCAATTCAAATTTAAAGCAAGTGAAATTGGAATTTAAATTTGAAATGAAATTCATTCTTCATCCCTTTTTTTCTGCCGTATAAATTTCCATTCAGCTTGTTTGTTTCATGGTTGTATGTTAGCAGTGAAATGAAATTAATCTTGAAAATAATGTATCAATAATTTGTGACACTTAATTGATTGATGGATTTTGCCACACTGACAGATTAGGTGGATTAAATTAAATCAAAAATTATGTAATATCCTAACATCCATCTATCTAATTGATCTTTTATCAATAAATTTATTGTAGTATGATTATTTTGTTTTGTTTTTTTTTTGTAACTAAGAAGTACCATCAATATAATATTCTTTATTTGAGGTACATATAATTATAAAATTATAATTGAAACATGTAATCGAAAATGGAAATATTATAATTTGATCGGATGAACATTGAAATTAATGATGGTACAATGATATTCGATCCCATTATTATTTCTTGTTAGAAATTTAACCAATTGTAAGACAAACAAAAGACATCATCCTTCTTTTGAATAGCAAAAATGAAAATTAGTGTTTAAATCAATGTTCTATTAATTGCTATTTCAATGAATTATATTTCCGGTATTCTAAGCTGTTGTTGAAATCTTACAACAACAATTGGCCATATAGCTGCTAGGCTTCAAATTTTGTGTAGCAATAGGAGCAGTAGCAGAAATGTTAGAAAAGAATGCTACTAAGCAATAGCAATAGAGTGTGTAGCAATAGCAGTAGTAGTAGTAGTAGTAGCAAGATAAAATTATTTAGAAATGAAAAGCTAATATGCTATTTTTAAGCATAAAATTGTAGATTTGCCTGCTCCAATCGGTGCCATCCTGTGGCTATTCGTGTTGGCCACTTTTCTCGATGACCCATATATAAATAACGGCATCAAAACAGGCGACATTAAATGTGCTCCGCCTTTTTCATTTTAATATTTTCTGAATGAGAAAATGAAAGAAGAAGAAGAAGAAGAAGAAGGATGAGAATGAGAAAGAAATGATGAGAGTAACAAAGGAAAATTTCAATTTTCTTATATTATTAGCATGCTAAAGAAAGTGTAAATAGAGAAAGAAATAGTGTAGTGATATTATATTATTTATACTGAAGGACATTTGTTAGAGGATAAATTGAATTGTGAAAAGAGGAGAAGAGACGATAGATGGAAAGAAGGAAACCACGTAAACAACTGACCAAATGCATATATTGACACATAGTGTTGTAACGATAGAATGGATAAAAATGACCAAGTGAAATCTATGGCAAGAAATAATTTGGTAGAATATAAGGGAAGAAAGGAAGAAGAAGACGAAGAAAATGATGATTAATATGGGGAACATTTCAGTTAATTAAATTTTATGCTAATAATTATTAATAATTAATTGAAAAAATTAGCAAAAATGGGAATAAATTTTTGTAATTATAATTGAAAAAAAATGAAAAATTCCACTTCAAATTACTCGTATATTTCTTAATAACACTCAAAATTTAAAGACTTATTTGTTTCCAAATTATTCAAATTTTAAGATGATTGAAATCTATTTGTGAAGTAGGAGATGATAAGTAAGTCTTAAGTGTTTGATGTTTTAGAGAATTTCTCTTTTAGCTTCTTCAATTGTTTCAATACATTTATTTGTTTATTTATTCATTTGCCGCAAATAGCAGTGTTCGTTTGTTTTTGTTTTTGTTTTTTCTTGATTTTTCGGAAGATTAACTTTTAAATTTCTAAAATCTCATTGTCATAGGAATCTGTGAAAATAAACATTGATCAAAGCAATCAGCAATTTGCATATTTAGTCTTCTAGGAGAAATTAACATTTGATTCGTTTGTATGTTGTAAAATTTTTAATCCTTCTTTTTTTCTTATTGGAAATTTATTAAGGAATGATTTCAAATAGTGGAAAAGATAAGAAGTTGATGTAAGATAAGAAATACAATGAATAAAGACAAAATGAAATAACCAAGAAATAGCAGGAATAATAAGTTAAGATAAATGATTAGTGATTGTAATAAATGTTATACGGAGTAGTAATGATGATATCGTGATTGGTAAAAAAGATTGATAACGATTATTATGATGATAAAAAGATGTATTGGTTTGAATATCGACAAGATGGCTTTTACTTTCAAATCATATCAATTAACTAGATTTTGAAGAAGGAGAAAAATATACAGATAATAAAACAAGGAAATGATGCTGATGATAATAATAATGATGATGATGATTTCTACAATGATGAAATAATTTGCAAATGATGATAATGAAAAATAGAAGTGATGAATTTTGCCATAGGCTAAAAGAAATGTCTTTGGTGATGTTAAAAACGGATATGATCAACATTTATTACACAGAAAACTAGAAATATCGTGATAAATTTTCAAACATCACTAATGATAATGATAATGATGGTGATAATGATTGTGTTTATCACTGTAAAATACTATGCATATTTCATCGATATATCATATACAATTCTTCATTATTTCAATTATTCAAATATGAAAATTAAATTTTTTACAAATTATTTGATAATTATTCGAAAATTATACGACATTTCGTTACATTATCAAAATAAAAGTATAGATGAGTAAAATTAATTGAATTTATATTCATATGTTGATTTAATCATTTATTTAATATTGCAAATAATAAGTCATTGATATGCTAAAATTATATTCTCTAATTAGCTAAACAATTAATTACAAAACTCCAGCATCTATTTGATAGTGAGCTTATTACCATATTATTTCATAAAACAAAAATATATGAATTTGAAAAAACGTACTTATAATTGAAACAAACAATAATAAAAAATGAGTTATTATAATTTAATAATATTGAAATTCACAATTTGAATATTACTTATCATTAAAACAAATTCCAAATTAAATTTCACTTTTTTTTTTTATATTTTTTTTGGTAATTTATTATTTTTTGGTAATTTTTAAAATATATATATATTCTCTCCTCATGCAGAATGAATTGGTTAATCATTTAACAGTAACGTATCAAATGTTTCAGTTATGAAATCACATATGTAAATAATGAACAAATCTTATTCTATTAAACTCCTTTACTAAATTTGGTAGTTTAATTTAAGCTTAAATTTAATCAATCTATTTCTTTTAAATACTTGAATTGTTATATTTCAAAAATTTCAAGTCTTTCATTTACTATGCTTTATTAACAAAATAAATAAATGCAAGAAATTGATAAAAATTCAATTTATCAATTGGCCAGATGATAACATGTGCATATGTCTTCGTCACTTATCATTTTATGTTATATCTTTCTGTGCTACTATGCAAAATGTTTTGAACGGAAACAGAATAACCGGTTTTTCTTTTTTTTTTTTTTTTTTTCAATCGGTTTTATCTTCATCATTTTATGAGCAAAAATCAGAAAATTTTTCCATGTTACTAAATGAATTATCATTTTTTGAAAATTTTATTTTTCTTTCTTTCTTTCTTTCTTCTCTTTCATTTCACACTAATGAGAAAATTACATGAAAGATTGATATGATTTATACTAATCACTGAAAGTAATATGAAAATATTTGCAATTAATATATGATAAATTAGATGACAGAGAAGAAAATCATACATTTATTTTAATAAAGCAATTAATATTTTCAAATTTTTGCAAATTGCAATTTTAGGAAAAATTAACCATCCATCACATTTTGTGCTTTTATTCAATTCATTAATACATTTATCTTCTTACATTGATAATATTGATAATCAAATATCAGATATTCTTACAATCATTTACGATAATCATTGTATAGAAAGAAGCAAAAGAATGAGAAACAATAATACTTTAGCATAATTCTTAAATTGAAATATGTTTTATTTCTCGAATAAAGTTGACACATAATGCTGAAATATTAATTACTTTATTTATGTAAAAGCAAAATAATATATAAAATGACCAATGATTGAGTTAATAATTGTAATACTTTTTATTTTGTTATAGTAGTAGTAGTAGTAGTTTGATCTTTCATTGTTTATGAAATATTTATGAAAGATTACTTTTAATATATTTTTTCAATATGTTGTAAATACTACTACTAAAAAAAAAAAATATTACTCATTAATCATTTATCAGGGTATTTTTGTTTTAATTCGAGATTTCTCTCTTTTTCTATAATCACCAAATGATCAATCATTGATTCATTTCATTCATTCATTCATCATCATCAAATAATTCCTTATCAAACAAACAAAATATTCGCATAAAATTTTCCTTCATTAAAAATTATTTGATAATACAAACAAAATCAATAAAAAAAATTAAAGTAAAGTTATTATTACTTTTAATATTACTATTATTACTATAAAAAGTAAAGTTATTATTACTTTTAATTAACCCTACGTTTTGGGGAAAAAAAAGAAAAGAAAGAAAACGATTAGTTTTGAAAAATCAAAAATGAAATGTGAATAATAAGTAAAGAATCAAATTTATCAAGTTTTAATTTTTTTTTTTTTATAAAATTGCATAAATTTCTTTTCCAATCAATATTTTATCAATGAAAAGTACAACTTTACTATGTTATATCAAGTTAGCTTGTCATATTTTAGAAAGCATAGCATTCTATGGCCAAAAATTTTCGTTATTGGCAACGCCCAAATTATCCTTAGGCCAATTATCACATAGCATTTTAACATCAAAATCTTTTCCATTCGATTTATCCTAGTTCCGCTTGAATCATTTTTGCATGCACTTCTCGTAATGTTAGGTTTTTTAATATAATTTGCATTTTTAATATTTATTATAATCTACAATTTAAAATTTAATTTCATCCATTTAATAGTGTGACAATCTATGCTATCTCATTATTGAGAAAGATATTTGTTAAAAGTTTGTATCAGTCTTGCAAGTATTAAGTAAATTAGATTAATTGTAATCAAATAGAATCAAAAATACTTTTTAACTAAATTAATAGACTATTTTAATGATTATTTATAGGAAAGCAAAAGTTATTGCATTAGTAACCGGAAAAATATTCTTTCCGGTTACAAAAAGTACAATAAGATTTTTTGGCAATAATTCGAAAAGATCAAATTTTGATGAAAATTTATGTGATATTAACAATTGTGTAGTATTACTTATTTAGTATAATTTACTACACTGATGGATTTGATTTTATCTTTCCTATAAATAATCATTAAAATATTTAATCTAATTTACTTAATGCTTGTGGCCATAAAGGCCAATATGATGAAAGTAAGGCCTAGAGGAAGTAAGTACCCATATTTTAATCAATAGGCCATAAAAGTATAAACAATAAGGTAGGAAAAAAAAAAACATATCGATTTATTACTAATTTCAATTCTATCATTAATCATTGTCATGTGATAACATAGATTGATCTATCTAGCGCAAAAAAAAAAAAAAAAATAAAACAAATTTAATGATCAGACTAATGTTAACATTGATTAGAAAAGAGAAAAAAGAAGGACAATGAGAGAGAGGGAGAGAGAGAGAAAAATGAAAAGAAAAGAAAAGACAGAGGAAGAAGTCTCTCTAAAACTAGAGAGAAGGGAGAAAAAAAAAAAAAAAAAAGAAAATTGTCTGAACTAGGCTGAACTAAGCACTATCCTTTGAATTTACTTCATTAGTCTTAGCATAAATGCTAACTAACAAGTGTGAATACGTAACAATTTGCTCAATATATTTAAAATGGAAAATAGTACTGCTTCATTCTCTAGGCTTTCAATCATTTTTAGGCTTATATTTTCAGGCTTATTTTTGGGCCATAATATTTTTTTGTTAAGTTTTAATTTTGTTACTGATACATTTATAATATTATTGCTGATTTTAATTATTTTGCTTGTTTGTTTGTTTGTCTTCTGTCTTATTTTTAATTAAATTGTAATTTTTGATTAAATATTTTAGATTGAAATTTTGTGTTAATTTATATTGTTTCATTTAGCTTAATTCTTGTTTTATTAGATATTGAATTTTTATTTTGTCTTTGCTTTTCTTTTTTTTTTTTTTTTTTTAGAATCTCATATTGATTTCTGTGGCAAAAGGCTAAAATTGATTTAGTTAATAGAAAAATTATTTGAAAGAGAAGGAAGAGATAAAAGATGAAATGAAAAATAGTATAATTGTGAGAAAAATGTTTTGAAATATTATTATTACATTTTAAATTAAATTGAGCATCAAAACATTTCAATACTCTTTTGCTAATTAATATTATTAAAATTTTGCTATTTATAATGAAGAAACTATTTGAAGTAAAACAAATAATAAATTTTTTTAAAAAGTAATAAAGAAATAAAAAAAAAATTTTTTTTTTTTAGAAGTAATAAATTTATTAACTAAAACAGTTGAAATTATTGCAATTTTATTAACAACGAAACGAGAGAGAGAGAGGAAAAAAAAAAGGAAAAATGAAAGAAATAAAGTTAAAAAAGATTGAATCAAATTAAAAACTTCTAAAAAAAAAATTGCACATTTTATTAGATATATTTCTATTTAATTTATCGTTCTCTTATATTAATTATGCAAAAAAATGAAATATTGTATGAATGAAAATGTAATGTGATTTATTTCTTACTTATTACTAGGTAATCGTTATCGATTATCTTATTAAATATAATATTAATTAATTAATTTTATAATAGCAATACTTACAAACATATTAATTTCTCATTGCTTTTCCACTTAAATTTCTAATACTTTTCATTTATTACATATATAAATTAGCATAAATTGATTTGATGTTATTGCCGTAAATGCTATTTGACAACATTTAATCAAATATTCTTCTGATTTGCTGTTTATATGATTTAATGATGTAAATTTTATATAATAAACATTTTCTAGAAATGAAATGAATGAAAGCTAGGAGAAATTCTATATGTACAATTAGTCTATTTTCGATCTTTTAATACTTTATCATTGTATAATATTAATTTAAGCATTTTAAATTAACTCTGTTAAAATCTTAATTTAAATATTCATTATTTTACTAATTATTGCTCATTTCTTTTTTTCTTTTCTTTTTTGCTACAAATTTATTACTTTGTAATGAAATATATTTATGCATAATAATGACTATTTCTTTTTTTTTTTTAAATTTGCTTTCTCAAGTTATAAATATATTCTTAGCAA
>SSBO01000012.1:23160526-23178732 GCA_005281725.1 Wuchereria bancrofti | reverse complement strand
ATTATTTATAAAATTATGTTTGAAAATACTGATAAATTATTATTCGGAATAATTTCTTTCTTTTACACACACAAACACAGACACGCAAACATTATTTATTCATTGATCACTTTTTAATTTTAATTTAAATTTAGAAATACTGTTGATGCATTTTATTGAACAAAAATATATGAATGATGAATTATATTTGTAAATACAATTATTAAACTTTATTATTGCTTGCTTGTATTAGCTAATCTGAGCATAAACATTAGGCTTCTTTAATAAACAAAAATATTGCAATGGCATTAATAAAAGTAAAAAAATACATTATTTTAAAAATTTAAAAAGCTTAAAAAAATTTTAAAAAAGTTTAAAAAAAAAGGTAAAAATTTAAAAAAAGCTAAATTACAAAAAAAGGTAAAAATTTAAAAAAGCTAAATTGCATTAATATATGTGCAAAAAAAGAAAAAAAAAAGGGAACCACTCATAATTATTTGATGTAATTTCCATTTTATAAGTGTTATATTGCTCTCATTCATTTCAAAATGTCACAATGAATTAATAATAATAAAAAAAAAAAAGAAAGATAGTGTCATTTTAAACCTTTTATTCTTTTTTTTTTTTTCTACTACTTTCTCTAATATTTCATATTTATCATAGAAATTCTAAACTAAAATACTGAATATTATACATATATATATATATTTTTGTCCTATCTAAACGAGTTTGTTTAGCTTGAATATATTGTCTAGCCATTTTAAAATTTATCTAACAATTGAGATATTGAAATATCTGTTCTATTTTACTTTTTTATTTGTTTTATTTTTATTTTTATTTTTTTTTTCTTTGAAACAGTAAAAAGAGACAAAAAGAGGAAATGTTGATGAAAAATATATGACGACGCCTTCAATTACCATTTGTAGTGTATAGCATGAAATGCATAATATTGAATGCCTTTGGCTTGGCCTAGCCTTGACTCTTTCACTAGGCCACATTTAGCTCTCTTTTACAGAGCTCTTCGTTTTTTTTTTTTCTTTTTTTCTTTTCGTTGTCTAGCAAAATGTCCGATTATATAAGTTGTAGGCCTGTTAAAATCATCTCCCAATGCATCATTTTGCCATTTTCCAATTTTTTTTTTTTTTTTGCCCCTTCCATTTTTCCAATTTTAGTCCTATTTTTTTGATCGCTTAAAAGCTAGCAAAATAAAAAAGAAAAAAAAAAGACGATGACATTCCCTCTTGATTACCTTTTATTCATTCATTCATTCATTTAATTTATTTATTTTTACCATATAACTAAAACTTTGTTTATTTGTTTGATCTTTTTGTTAAATTATAGAAAATGCGTGAAATTGTTCATATTCAAGCTGGCCAATGTGGTAATCAAATTGGCTCAAAGGTTTTTAGTCTTTTTTTTTCTTTCTTTCTTTTCTTTTTTAAATCAAAAAAAAATTTATTTATTGTATGTATATATATATAAATAGATGAAAAATTAAATTTCAATCAAAAAAAAAAAAGAAATTCATATAAACATATATAAGAGAAAGAAATAAATTGTTTGTAAAACTTTTTGTTTTTCAATTTTTCATTAATATATCAAATTATAGTTTTGGGAAGTTATCTCAGATGAGCATGGAATTGATCCACTTGGACAGTATCATGGTGATAGTGATTTACAACTGGAACGTATCAATGTTTATTACAATGAAGTACAAAAACAACGATATGTACCAAGGTAAATGATATTTTAATTGTTTAATATGAAGGATACAAAAATTTAAATATTAATTGTAACATTTTAAATTTTATTGATAATAATATTAATGAGAAGAAGCAAGCGAAAATTTATGAGAATTCAGAAATGAACAAAGTTTTTGATTTTTTTGATATTTCGTTTCTTTTTTTTTTAAATTTATCATTTAAATAAATTCTAGAGTAATTTTGGTATATGAAGATACAAAAATTTAAATATTAATTGTAACATTTTAAATTTTATTGATAGTAATAATAATAATGAGAAAAAGCAAATGAAAATTTATGAGAATTCATAAATGAACAAAGTTTTGATTTTTTTGATATATATATTTTTTAAAACTTATCATTCAAAATAAATTTTAGAGCAATTTTGGTATATGAAGATACAAAATTTAAATAATAATTGTAACACTTTAAATTTGATTGATAGTAATAATAATAATAATGAGAAGGAGCAAATGAAAATTTATGAGAATTCATAAATGAACAAAGTTTTTGATCTTTTTGATATTTCGTTTCTCTTTTTTTTTTAAATTTGTCATTTAAATAAATTCTAGAGTAATTTTGGTATATGAAGATACAAAATTTAAATATTAATTGTATAATTTTAAATTTTATTGATAATAATATTAATGAGAAGAAGCAAGCGAAAATTTGTGAGAACTCATAAATGAACAAAGTTTTTGATTTTTTTGATATTTCGTTTCTTTTTTTTTTTAAATTTATTATTTAAATAAATTTCAGAGCAATTTTAGTATATGAAGATACAAAATTTAAATATTAATTGTAACATTTTAAATTTTACTAATAATAATATTAATGAGAAGAAGCAAGCAAAAATTTATGAGAATTCATAACCGAACAAACTTTTTGATTTTTTTGATATTTCGTTTCTTTTTTTTTAAATTTATCATTTAAATAAATTTTAGAGCAATTTTGGTAGATTTGGAACCAGGAACAATGGATAGTGTACGTGCTAGTTCATTTGGACAACTTTTTCGACCTGATAACTATGTTTTTGGTTAACTTTTTTTTTTCATTCATTGTTAAAAATTTTAAATAAAAAAAAATCAATTTTTTTTTTTTGATAGATCTTTTAAAATTGTTATATACTATTTAATAAAATATAGGAATAATTCTTGTGCAAAAAATTCTCATTTAATTAAATAATTTTAGTGATTTAGGGATTTTTCTCTTATTTTTCTTTTTCACAAAAATAAAATTTTTGTTTTCTATATTTTATTTTCTAATTTTTTTTTTTAATTAACTAATATAGAAATATATCTAGGTCAAAGTGGAGCAGGTAATAACTGGGCTAAAGGTCATTATACTGAAGGAGCGGAATTGGTTGATAGTGTATTGGATGTGATTCGTAAAGAAGCTGAAGCATGCGATTGTTTACAAGTATTCTTCTCTTGCAATAATTAAAATTTCCTTTTCAAAAAAAAGACAAAGCATTTGTTTAAAAAATATTAACTCGAAGAAAAAGAAGTGAAATCAAAAATTTCTAATTTTTCAACCAAATTCCTATATATATATTTTTTTTTATTAAATAGAATATAACAATTTTTCTCTCAATTAAATGATTTTTCAATTAAATAAATTCTCAATTAAATACAAATTTATTAATTTTAGCAATTAAATTTCTTTGGTAAAATTTTGCTTTGAACTGTTGAAAATATTAAAATATCATATCTATACTGTAATACATCGTTTTATTTAGGGTTTTCAATTTACTCATTCATTGGGAGGTGGTACTGGTTCCGGTATGGGTACACTATTAATATCAAAAATTCGTGAAGAATATCCGGATCGCATTATGACTACTTTTTCCGTGGTTCCTTCACCAAAGGTATTCAAATTGTTGTTAGCAATTTAATTAAATAATGAAAAATTATGCTAGCATCATTTAAATGTATTTCGAATTTGTAAATTTTGAATATAAATTTATGCTAATGTAGCAAACAAAAATTATATTAAGAAATTTGAATGATAACAAGAATTGCTAATTGATCCAATTTGTTTTAATTCTTATATGTTGAATTTGTTAGGAAAGAATAATTCATTAAGATTAATTATTATAAGTAATTTGATAAAGAGATTAGAGTATTTTTTTTTTTTTAATATTAATACCACAGCACAATAAACCTTAATTATTTAAAATCATTAAAAATTGTATAAAAAATAAAAAATGTCATCAATTCAATTAAATTTAGAAGAGAAGAAAAAAATAAACTAATGAATAATATTGCGATTTTATGTCTAATTATTTGAATAATATTATTGAAAATAGAGAGAGAATAGTTAAAGCAAATATTTCAAAGTTTTCTTTTTCCCTTTTTTTTAATTTTTTTTTTTTTAAATTTCAGGTATCGGACACCGTAGTAGAACCATATAATGCTACATTATCAGTACATCAATTAGTTGAAAATACCGATGAAACATTTTGTATTGATAATGAAGCACTATACGATATCTGTTTCAGGTATTATTCTATTAAACAAAATTAATTATCATTAATTTAATAGTAACACAGGTATAATTTATAAAGTCTACATTTATTAATTATTTTTATTTACTAATAATTAATGATAAAAGATAAATGAAAAAGATAAAAAATGGTTATTTAAATTGATTTCATCCATTGTTTTTCATATTTTTCAACCTAAAATATTATCAATTTTTATATTTTCGATGCATTTAGATATTCTATATGAACTAGAAAATTAACATTTATGTTGAAAAAAAAAAAAAAAAAAACAAGGTACTGATAATGATAAAAGATAAGTGAAAAAGATAGCAAATGGTTATTTAAATTGATTCCATCCATTGTTTTTCATATATTTTGAACTTGAAATGTTATCAATTCTTATATTTTGATGCATTTAGATATTCTATATGAATTGGAAAATTAATATATTATTCTAATTTATGTTGAAAAAGANAAAAAAAAAAAAAAAAACAAGGTACTGATAATGATAAAAGATAAGTGAAAAAGATAGAAAATGGTTATTTAAATTGATTCCATCCATTGTTTTTCATATATTTTGAACTTGAAATGTTATCAATTCTTATATTTTGATGCATTTAGATATTCTATATGAATTGGAAAATTAATATATTATTCTAATTTATGTTGAAAAAGAAAAAACGAGGTACTGATAATGATAAAAGATAAGTGAAAAAGATAGAAAATGGTTATTTAAATTGATTCCATCCATTGTTTTTCATATATTTTGAACTTGAAATGTTATCAATTCTTATATTTTGATGCATTTAGATATTCTATATGAATTGGAAAATTAATATATTATTCTAATTTATGTTGAAAAAGAAAAAACGAGGTACTGATAATGATAAAAGATAAGTGAAAAAGATAGAAAATGGTTATTTAAATTGATTTCATCCATTGTTTTTCATATATTTTCAACCTAAAATATTATCAATTTTTATATTTTCGATGCATTTAGGTATTCTTTATGAATTGGAAAATTAATATATTATTCTAATTTATGTTGGAAAAAAAAAATAAGGGAAAAAGAGGAAAATTATAGAACACTGAAGTTGACAACCCCAACATATGGTGACTTAAATCATTTGGTTAGTGCAACGATGAGTGGTGTCACCACATGTCTAAGATTTCCTGGACAAGTTTGTTTCTTCTGTTGTTTTGTTGTTGTTGTTGTTGTTTTATTTTTATTAGTCAAGAAATCATTGAAATGATTTTTATAAAAACTTGAAATAATTTTTACCTTCTTTTTTACAATCGTACAAAATGCTTCTAAACACTTTAATTTTGTTAAAAAAAATAAACAAGTAAATAAACAAACAAACATATGTATGTATATATAATTTTTAATTAATTTGAATTAATTGAACAAAAATTTGTGTATAATCATACAAATTGTCATTTGTCTGTAATATACAATTTATCATTTTTGTATAGAAAATTATTAATTAATTTAAATTAGTTGAATAATAATTAGTGATAAAATCAATTTTACGGAAGCAAATATTTGATTCAAAAATTGATAAATGTAAAATATCACATTAATTTTATCCTTATATTTCTTTAAATACACTTATCGATAATTGTGATTAGTTATGAATCACATTGAAATTTGATGCAATCAATTTGATAAGATAATATTTATCATTCAATTAAATATGTTTATATGAAATTAAAAAAAGAAAAAATATCCCACATCTAAAATATATTTTAGTTAAATGCTGATTTACGTAAATTAGCCGTTAATATGGTACCATTTCCGCGATTGCATTTTTTTATGCCTGGTTTTGCGCCACTTACTTCTCGAAGTTTGCTTATCTTTTCATTTTTCTTCTTGCTTTTTTTTTTTTTTTTTTTTTTTTTTTTTTTTTTTTTTTTTTTTTTGATTGAATAATATATTATTCGATTTATTAGACTAATAATATAATAATAATAATAATAGATATTATTATTTTTAAATTTAGCTTAACAATTTAGCACTCAAATTAATATTTTATCAATGAACGATATTAATTAAAGTTAAGTTGTAAATCAAATTTATAATATAGATTAATTAAAATGTATCATTAAATTGATAATTAGTAATTAAAATATGCAAATTTTATTTTTATAGGTAATCAACAGTATCGTGCTATTACTGTAGCAGAATTAACACAACAAATGTTTGATGCTAAAAATATGATGGCTGCATGTGATCCGCGACATGGACGATATCTTACAGCAGCTGCAATCTTTCGTGGAAGAATGTCAATGAAGGTTTCTTCCATTTTCACATTTTTTTTTTATGCTTTCAAATTTAAAAGTTATGAAAAATTATGATTAAAAGTTATTTCAAATTTAAAAGATCGATTTTTTTAAAAAAAAAAAAGAAAATTCGCTAATTTTTGTGTTATTAAAAAAATAGTTCCTTATCGTTCATAAAAAATTAATTATGTTTTCTGTAAATTAACCATTCATAAAAAATTAATTATGTTTTCTGTAAATTAACCATTACGTGGATTGTTTCAACAAAAAAAAAAAAAATCCGGAAATTCGACTAATTCATCAAATCAATCTTACATTTTTACTGCTATATCGGAATAAAATTTGTGCTAGTACAGAATTTAGAATTTATATTATAATTATTTCAATTTAAGCGTTAATTACGTATGATGATGAAAATGAAATTAAAAAGTGCTAATGCTACGTTTGCTATTTCACTGGTTTCAACCATTTTCAGACAAAAATGAAAAGTTCAAATTTGAATTTTAATTCCCTAACTTATTATAATTAAACTAAAAATTTAGATGCTTTTTCCTAATAACTTATTAAGCGCAATTGTCATATGTTCATGAATAAGCTTTAAGGATGTTGATGAGCAAATGTTGAATATACAAAATAAAAATTCCGCATACTTCGTCGATTGGATTCCAAATAACGTGAAAACAGCCGTATGTGATATACCACCACGTGGACTTAAAATGGCTGCCACATTTATTGGTAATTCAACGGCAATTCAAGAGCTTTTCAAGCGTGTTTCCGAACAATTCACAGGTTTGCTTTTCATAAAAAAGAAAACAACAAACAAACAAACAAACAAACAAACTATTCTGAATAAT
Source organism: Wuchereria bancrofti (assembly GCA_005281725.1). Classification (NCBI taxonomy): domain Eukaryota; kingdom Metazoa; phylum Nematoda; class Chromadorea; order Rhabditida; family Onchocercidae; genus Wuchereria; species Wuchereria bancrofti. The sequence goes on along the minus strand of SSBO01000012.1, from coordinate 23,171,389 downwards.
TTTCATTACTTTTAGTAAGTTATTTTGAATTAACTATCATTCAATAATCTTATTTATGTAAAATATTAAAATTAAAAAAAAAAGAATGAATCATCAAGATAGCGTTAAATAATTATAATGGTAGTGTAATATTTTAGCAAATGAATTTTAGCTTTATTAGTAAATGAATTTTAGCTTTATTAGTAAATGAATTTTAGCTTATTTAGACATTTAACATTTACATTTTAATGAAAATGAAATAATGATTAGTTTATACAAATTAGAATATTTTAAATTTTAAAAAATTTTAAGCAATGTTTCGACGAAAAGCATTTTTGCATTGGTATACCGGTGAAGGAATGGATGAAATGGAATTTACGGAAGCTGAAAGTAATATGAATGATTTAGTTTCTGAATATCAACAATATCAGGTTCCTATTTTCTTGATCGTTTTTTTTTTTTTATCATAAAAATTAGCAAATTGATAAATGATAATGATAATACAATATAACAAAATAATGAGATCTTCATTACAAATAGAATTATCTATTTAAATATATTTTATATTTATTTTATAGGATGCAACTGCTGATGAAGAATTAGACGAAACGATTGAACAAGCAGAAACAGAATAAAAATTACAATCATATAATACAATTCATTCAAATTTTTTGTTAACATTCTGCTCGACTATTCATCCATCGTTTTGTTTTTCTTTTTTTTCTTTTTTTTTTCTAGAAAATTTCGCATCTATATCTAATCTATAATTTTTCATTAGCAAATATCAACAAAAAAAAAAAATTCAATAAATACATGCACCGCCTGAAAAAAAAATTGATTTCTAGGAGGAATTTGAGTCTAATTAATTGCAAAAATTAGGAGAAAATAAAAAAAATTTCAAAAGTACTACAAATCATAAGGCAATTAATACATTTTATTCATTCAAATAACTTTCCTTTAACTTATTATCGTCAAGAACTGAAAAAGAAATTTACTTATATGTCAATTTAAATGGAATATTTTTTTTGTTTGAAAAAATATCTTCGTCTCTCCCTCTGTCTCTCTCTCTTTTGTCCTTCTTCACTGCCGTTTTTTGTTTTTTTTTCTTGACAATTACCTAACTAATTTCAACGGCTTCTCGCTTACCTTACAGCAATTGATTCTTTTATAAGTAACATAATTAGCTATGCTTGATAAAAAATATTTATATTCGTTCTTTCTTAGAAATAGAACATAGACAGAATATTAAAATCTATAAAATCTTATTTATAAAATTTTGCAAAAAACTTAAACGTATTTTATTCTGAAAAAAATATTTTAACTAAAGCTTATTATCTATCATCATCTATAATTCAAATTTTGCATTCTTCTTTTGCTCATGTTACATTCAAATATTCTCATAAATTATTTTTTTTTAAAAAGCTTACTCATCGCTTTATATGCATTGTATGCGCAATTTTTACAATATAATCTAATCTATAAATCAATGCTATTTTTTAATTTATATAAATCCTTCTTGTTTATATTTATAGATTTCACACCAAAATTATTTCACTAAAATCAAAATTGGATATTTGAATCAATTTACAAATTACTTTTCGCATATAATAATGAATTACTCGTTTAAATTTAGAATTTTCTTATCGATTAAAGGATGGAGAAAAAGTAGATTCAAAAAAAAAAAAAAAACGCTCAAAGGAGCAAATTAAAAATGGACATGTTTCAAGGATCAATATCGACTTAATTTATTATGCTAAATAAAATTCAAGCGATATGCAATTTGATGAAAGCTTGGAGTTTAGATCAAAATCAAAATTTTAAACAGATTAAGCAGAATTCAACCAATCAAAACAATCATGAAGCAAAAATTAGGATATTGATTAATAAAATCATCGCATATCAGGTAAAAAAAATAAATGGACAAAAAAAGACAAAAAAATAAAAGAATGTTTTGGAACAAATGACTGTTGCCAAAAACATTAGGATTTGATCTACAAAAATTTTAGGATGTGGTAAAGAAAAAAAAAATTTGGTAGTTCAAAAATTTTACGAAGGTCATCTAAGAAAAACTGCTTTTCTATTGACATGAATCAAATACAAAATAAAATCGCACTTTGTAAATAACTAAAATAAGCTCATAAAAATTTACAGAAGCTAGAAAAAATTTATCACCGTTTACTAAATTTCATCTCTCCAAAAATTCCATTTCAAAAATTTCCACTAATCTAATTATGATCATAAAACAAAAAAGAATGTAATTGATAACCTATGGCTAAATTAATTATCTAATCAATATATTTATCTGCTTCGTTTGCGATAATTTGGGAAATCATCTTTGTCAATGTGATATATTCTCTCCAATCATTCATATCTCGTTTTTTCCCCAATGATGATGAACATATAAACGATCATTAATAAGTAACAAATAAGAAATCCAAAAAAAAAAAAAAGGCAGAACAAAACAAAAATAAGCTCGAAAATTTTCAAACAATTTAAGAAAAAAAAAAAAATGAACAAAAAGAACTACATTAAAAGATTTGAATGTTAGAATCAATGAAATCTTCCAAAATTTGTTGCTTCGCAGCTGATACTTCACCTTTTCGAAGTCTTTTCCCATAAATAGGCCAACCTCGTCGTCTCATTCCTTTAACATACACATCCCATAAATCATTGAAATCGATTGCTGAACTACATTCATTTAGTACCACTCTTAATTGAGCAACACGATGTTGACTTCGAAACCAGTCATAAATTGATCGAATAAAATGCTCTTTTTCAGTTTTATCAGGATTTTTCGCATACATCTCCAAATCAGCATCCTTGAAAAGAAAATACTTTTTTCTGATAGAAAATTGAGCGAAAATTTACAATTTTGCAATTTCACTATTAATTTCATTTGCAAAACAGTTTTTTTTTTTTCTTTTCTGAACCAACTATTCGTAATGTTTAAAATTTATTTGATATATTAAATTAGCAAACAGTAAAAAAAAAGAAAAAAACCCTAAAGAGTTTATAAAATTTTTTACAAACCACTTTCATGATCTTGTTGAAATAATAACCTGCCCGGAATATTCTCAATATTATTTACCGGTATGAGGAGATCTCAATATTATTTACCGGTATGAGGAGATCATACTGAGATTGCGGTAGATTCCAATAACGACTTGGATCAATGGGATAAACAGCTGTCGCATATTGCTTCCACTCATCCGTAAAATGAACATTACGACCTCCACCAAAACGAGCAATTTTAGGCTTTGGTAAATTAGTTGGTTGCGGTATAATTTGAATATGCTTATACATTTTCCATGGCGAAATTTCATTTCCTTCTTTTGAATCATCATTCGAGCTAAAATATAATAATTAAAATGCAATTGCAAGTATAGGCAGCAACTACCTATCTTTTAAACATACATTTTGATGTTATCAATTTCGTTAGCGAGAAAGATAGATAAACAGATAGAAGGTATAGTGCTAAATTATTCTAAGAATAAAAAAGTATAATGAAACTCACACTTCTCAAATTATTATAATTGGTAATGCTAATCTTAGAAGGAATTAATCTTTCTTATGTCAAATAAAAGCTTTGATCGAAAAAATTTTTTTATTAATTAAGTAAGAAAGACAAAAATATATTATTAGTAACTTACTTATCTGAATCAGTACCATCATCTGATTCTTTCCTCAAAAATTTAACTTTCTTTTCTCGAGGTTTTGATGTATCTGTCACAGATTTCTTTGGTTCATGAAATGAAATATTTTGTTTCAGCATATTAGCATAATCACCCTCACGTTTGTTAGCAGCAGCGCGTCTTTTACGAGGTCTACTGTTAAGTTCGTTAGCATCAATAGCGGAATCTTTTGTACCAACTGCTTTATCTGACCTATAATAAAGTAATACATCACCACTTTATTCATCAAATCTAATTAGTATGATTTCAAAATTTTAATTTAATGAATTATTAGCAAAATATGATTGATATCAGAGAATGTTCAGAAAAATTTTTTTTTTTTAAAGAAAAAAAAATTTCGATTAATTTCAATAACAACGACTAACTTTTCCTCATCATCTGTATCATCAAATGTACCATTAACATATGGTTCTAATTCTGGCATTGGTGAATTCTCCACTTTTCCTCTATGCAGCGTATATTTCTCTGTCACATTTCCTTTTGAATGCAATTTATTGATCTTTTCACATAGTTCACCTACTCTATTGCTACAAAATAGAACCGTCAAAAAGTAATACCTTTTCCAATTAAATGAAAATCAACAAATCAATAAGTTTGTTGTTGTTATTAACCTAAGACGAGAATTAATATATCTCGAAAAGGAATTAATCATTTGTGAAGAGTAGTCATGCATATATTATTAAAATAATGAGCTGGGAAGGGGAAAGAAAAAATACTGTCATAATTTAACTTAAAAAATTTCTAGAAAACTATAGAAATTCTGTTGAATTACATAAATAGAAATTACGAATTTTTACCTACCATTAAAATATCCTATATACTATGCAGTAGCTAATTAGACTGTTCGAAAGCAATGAAAACATTTTGTAAAGGATAAATAATCCAATAAGAGGTACACCTACCTTAAGCCGTTAACTTGCTTTCGCAAAGTAATATTTTCATCAATTAAACTACGATAACGATCTTGTGCTCTTCTCTCAAATTCAACAATTTCCATGGATAATGTTTGTACCTCTTTCGCTAGCTTTTCAAGTAAATTGCATACCAATTTTGGCTGTAGTATGAATTAATTAATAGTAATAATTCATACATATTTGTGAATAAAAAAGGAAGAAAGCTCCAAATGATAACTGAAAAATTTTTGATAACCTTTTCATCAGATGTACTTGGTTGCTCCTCTTGTCTATTACTAAGTCGTCTATGATGACGAACATAGGATCGTTTCTTGCCTAAAATAATTTGCATAATAAATGCTATAACTCTTATAGTACAAGTGCATAATTTTTTCCTCTTTTTTTTTTCCATATTTATTAATCATTTTTTGCAGTTATTTCTAAATCTAAGCATATTTGCATGTTTACCAACAATTATAAAACAATAATGCACTAAATATCTCGGTAAGTTGGCGAAATTGATCAAAACGTATCTCCATATTGATTTTTTTTTTTTTTTTTAGATAAAACTTATCACATTTAAAAGAGCTTGACAATCTTAACTGTTAAGATTAAAATAGTTAAGATTCATTAAGACTATTTTAAATATCGATCTTCAATTATACGAATAATGAAACAAAGAGGAGAGATATATGAGAAATTCAAAAAAAGAAATGTTAATTACCTTTCACACCCATTTCGTCACTGTTCACCGCGTTCTTTATCAGCTTATTTTTACTACCAGGTAATCTTCCCATAATTTCATCGAAATGTAATCTCAATACGTTTCTATACCACAATCCTGCAGTGTAATTAATGCATAGTAGTTTGCATGGATTTAACTAAAGTAAATACTAATTGATGGATATTACAATCAAAAAATGATGATTACCACAGTAATAACAACTTTTAGATATTTCTAACTTTACCAACGAATCAATTAATTGATTCTTTTTTTTTGAATCCAAAAACTCATTTCATGTATAAATTACTTAGCTAATCTTATCTACAACTCCGAAAAATACTCAAAGCTTCCGCTATATTTTTAATACTTTTGCTTGCTAATCATAGAATATTATCATTCGCAAAAATAAATTACAAAGAAATTATTGCAAATAAGTTATAGAAGTTGTAATATATAATATAATTACTAGATGATGATTCTGGTACATGAGGAGTATTTTTCGGAGTTGTAGATAAGATTAGCTAAGTAATTTATACATGAAATGAGTTTTTGGATTCAAAAAAAAAGAATCAATTAATTGATTCGTTGGTAAAGTTAGAAATATCTAAAAGTTGTTATTACTGTGGTAATCATCATTTTTTGATTGTAATATCCATCAATTAGTATTTACTTTAGTTAAATCCATGCAAACTACTATGCATTAATTACACTGCAGGATTGTGGTATAGAAACGTATTGAGATTACATTTCGATGAAATTATGGGAAGATTACCTGGTAGTAAAAATAAGCTGATAAAGAACGCGGTGAGCAGTGACGAAATGGGTGTGAAAGGTAATTAACATTTCTTTTTTTNCTCTGCTAATTCAAAAGAAATCCTCGAAAAATTAAAAAAAGAAATCAGGAATCATACAAGTTATGCCGAAGGTAGGTGTAAATCTACACCTACCTTCGATATTTCACCTCACAATGGTAATTACAAGACAAGTGCCAATTCTTGATTGAAGTTAAAAATGAATTAAAAACAATACATTATTAAATTGATTAATGTATTATTTCTTATCTTGACAATATAACAGATCAAAATCAGAAGCGAAGCTTAAATGCTCATAGAAAGCTTCAAAAATTATTCAATGCTACCAAAAAAAAGCTTAAATATAGAAATTAGTCTAACAGGCAAAAAAAAAAACAATAAATGCAACTCCTTATTATAAGTTAAAAAATACAAAATTAAATATATTAAAAATTGGTACCCAATATATACATCAAATTAGATGAAAAAATTTAACACGGTCAATCAACAATTAAAGAAAAATAAAAATTTTTAACAAAAAGCTTTAAAAAAACGAACAAAGTAATATAAACTGTAAAAAAATAAACAACTATAATGAGTGATTTAAAAACAAAAAATTAAAAGCCATTAGAAAAAACTAACAAATCATTAGAAACAATAAACTACTAAAAATATTACTTGAATAAAGAATAAACAAAATAGCAATAAATACTTAGTTCAAGTTAGTCGCCCCACAGGGCTAATAATGAAAACAAAAGAAAAAACTTAACAACTGAATTCGATGCTACGTCAAGTAAGGTCAATCTGAAATTCTTGATTGCAGAAAAAAATTTTTCACAACTTTTTTGGTTTTGAGTACGTCATTATAAACATTGAATGATATCTGCAGGAGTAAAATAGCTACAAAATTCCTAAATTGCCTTATTTCCTTTTCTCACACATTTTCGAATTCAGTTGTTTTCACATTCAATTTATTTTAAAAGAAAAAAAAATTTTTTTTTGTTTTTTTGATTTTTTGTTTTTTTTTTTATTTTTCTTTTTTTTCTTTAATTTTTTTGGTTTTTTTATTTTTTAAGGCAATTTAGGAATTTTGTAGCTATTTTACTCCTGCAGATATCATTCAATGTTTATAATGACGTACTCAAAACCAAAAAAGTTGTGAAAAATTTTTTTCTGCAATCAAGAATTTCAGATTGACCTTACTTGACGTAGCATCGAATTCAGTTGTTAAGTTTTTTCTTTTGTTTTCATTATTAGCCCTGTGGGGCGACTAACTTGAACTAAGTATTTATTGCTATTTTGTTTATTCTTTATTCAAGTAATATTTTTAGTAGTTTATTGTTTCTAATGATTTGTTAGTTTTTTCTAATGGCTTTTAATTTTTTGTTTTTAAATCACTCATTATAGTTGTTTATTTTTTTACAGTTTATATTACTTTGTTCGTTTTTTTAAAGCTTTTTGTTAAAAATTTTTATTTTTCTTTAATTGTTGATTGACCGTGTTAAATTTTTTCATCTAATTTGATGTATATATTGGGTACCAATTTTTAATATATTTAATTTTGTATTTTTTAACTTATAATAAGGAGTTGCATTTATTGTTTTTTTTTTTGCCTGTTAGACTAATTTCTATATTTAAGCTTTTTTTTGGTAGCATTGAATAATTTTTGAAGCTTTCTATGAGCATTTAAGCTTCGCTTCTGATTTTGATCTGTTATATTGTCAAGATAAGAAATAATACATTAATCAATTTAATAATGTATTGTTTTTAATTCATTTTTAACTTCAATCAAGAATTGGCACTTGTCTTGTAATTACCATTGTGAGGTGAAATATCGAAGGTAGGTGTAGATTTACACCTACCTTCGGCATAACTTGTATGATTCCTGATTTCTTTTTTTAATTTTTCGAGGATTTCTTTTGAATTAGCAGAGCATTGCAGAAAATTTTGGTAATATGTCAAATTCTTTTTTATGGTATTTCATTGAATTGATCAAATTTTTTGATCCATTTTAAATTTTGATATTTTTCTGATTTTTTGGAGTTTTTAGTTCATTTAGAAATTGCTTTTTACTTTTAAACTTTTAAATATTTTTTTTACTTTCAGACTTTTAAATATTTCTGATTTTTTTGGCTTCCTTTCCCAATTTTTGCATATCATAATTTTTAAATCAAGATTTTTGATTTCTAGCTTTTGAACTGCACTAAAATTTGTAATCTTTTATTGAATTTCGAGATTAATTTAGTTAACGCAAATCATCAAAATTAGCGCATTCAATTTTCTTAATTTGATCTTTGAATTTTTGCTTCCTTTTCATATTTTAAATCTTTTTTTGTTTTTTCCGATTTTTTTTATTTTTGATTTCTGAAAAAAAATGCATGCTTTTTTTAACTTATCACACATTTCCTAATGCAAATTTTTTCTTAAATTAATTTTTGTCTTTCAAAACTTTGAAATCATTTTTGATACTTCTAATTACTGCATGCTTTACTCACTCACAACAGCAACTTATGCTTTTATGCGTTAATTCAAGCTTTTTCTGTTAATTTCAACTTTTTCCTTTTGTACTTTTACTAATTGCATGCCTTTTTTGTTTATTTCGCTTAGTTTTAATATTGGATATTATTTTATATTACTTACAATTGAAACCATTTTCGGTTTCCTTTGTTTTTGCATGCAATTTCGGTTACTTATAATTTACTGCATGCTTTTTCTGTTAACTCAACCTGTTGTTACTATTAGCTAATATTTTTTTTACCTACTTTCTTTTTTTTCTTTTTTTGATATATAATATGTAATTTGCTTGAAATATTTTTGATACTTTTGTTTCTTGTACGTATTTTCTATTATTCCTGATAAATGCATGCTTTTTATTGTTGATGCATGTCGTTTTTATTGTTTTGCTAACTGCATGTTTTTTTTTTAGATCTAACTTGTTATTTTTGACAGTAATTTATATTACTTGTAATTATGAATTTTTTTTTTATTTGATTGTTTTCGTTATTTCTTGATTTACTTTTTGCATGATTTTTTTGTTTACTTCACTTACTTTTTGTGTTCGGCAATATTTTATATTATTTTTGTATTGAGTAATATTTTTATATCTTTTTAAATATATGTTTTTTTATTGATTGTCGATGCATGTCGTTTTGTTGTTTCACTAATTGTATGCATTTTTTTAATATCATTTGTATTATTTTTATTAATTTATATGTATTTATATTAATTTTTCTCTTGTTTACCTGTTTTATTGTTTTTTGACCCTGTTTTTGCATGCATTTTTTGATTTATTTTTTGCATGTTTAGTTTACTTATTTTTTTAATTGGGTCAAATTTTATATAATTTATAGTTTGAAGCATTTCACGTCGTCTTTATTTCTGCATGCATTTTTGCTTACTTATAACTTACTGCATGCTTTTTTTGTTAGCTTAACCTATTGTTATTATTGACTAATATTTTTCATTACTTACTATTTCGAATATTTTTCGTTACTTTTGCTTATTTCTATTAAGCACATGTTCTTTGATTAATTATTGATGCATGTTGTTTTGTTGTTTTACTAATTGCATGCATTATTTTTTATTGGTAATTCTCATTGTTATCTTTGGGTAGTAATTTATATTACTTGTATTATTTATATTATTTTTTCTTTATTTGTTTTCATTATTTCTTGGTTTTATTTATGCATGTATTTTTCGATTTACTTTTTGCATGGATTTTCTGTTTAGTTCACTTTTTTGCATGCATTTTTGGTTGTTCATAACTTACTGCATGCTTTTTCTATTAACTTAACCTACTGTTATTACTTGCTAGTATTTTAATCACTCGCAGTTTGGAATCTTTTTCGTCACTTTTGTTTCCTGCATACATTTTTATTTATTCCTACTAAGTGCATGTTTTTAGTTAATTGTTGATGCATGCCTTTTTTATTGTTTTTTAATTGGATGCATTTTTTTGTGGATCCCACTTTTATTTTTAGATAATAATTTATATGTCTGTAATTATGTTTTTTTTTTTTTGAACTTTTTTATTTTTTTTTTCTTTTGATTTTTTTGCATGACTTTTCTGTTTTCTTCACTTTTGGTATTGGACAACACTTTATCTTATTTATAGTTGAACAAATTTTCTGTTTCCTTTGTTTATGCATGGATTTTTGGTTACTTATACCTCATTGCATGCTTTTTTGTTTGTTTAACTTATTAGTATTATTAGCTAATATTTTGCATCACTTACTGCTTGGAATCTTTTCTGTTACTATTGTTTCGGTTATTCCTACTAAATGCATGTTTTTTATTAATTGTTAATGCATGTCTTTTTTGTTGTTTTACTAATTGCATGCATTTTTTTTTAAATCTCACTGTTACTTTTGGATAATTTATATTATTTATAAGTTACTTATAACTATGAATTTTTTCTTTTGCATGTATTTTTGATTAACTTTTTGCATGATTTTTCTGCTTAGTTCACTTACTTTTGATGTTAGATATTATTTCGTTTCCTTTGTTTCTGCATGCATTTTTGGTTACTTACAACTTACCGCATGCTTTTCCCTTTAACCTGTTCTATTGTTATTAGTAGTAATATTTTAATCACTTGTAGTTTAAAATCTTTTTTGGTACTTTTATTTCTTGCATGCATTTTTGGTTATTCCTACTAAGTGCATGTTTTTAATTAATTTGATATTATACCAATAATATTTTGGATTATTTGTCGTTTTCATATCATTTTTTCGCATTGATTTTTTTTACACATTTTTTCCTGCTGCATGCTTTCATTTTTTTTT
>SSBO01000012.1:23146802-23160132 GCA_005281725.1 Wuchereria bancrofti | reverse complement strand
TTTTTTTTTGTACACATTTTTTGATTATTTCAAAATTACTGCATGCTTTTTGTAAACATTACTTACCTCAACAATGGTAACTGGCACTTATTGTTATTGCATCCTTTTTTGTAGTTTTACTAATTGCATGCTTTCCTATCATTTTCACTTATATTTTTTTATCGGACAGTATTTTATATTACATATACTTTTTATTACTTCTAATTAATGCATGCTTTTTATTAATTTTTTTCATTGCTTCTGGTTACTGCATGCTTTTTATTAATTTTGTTCAAGAACTTATATTTATTGCTGATGCATGCCTTTTCTTGCACATTTATTAATTGTATGCTTCTTTTTTCGTTAATTTAACTCATTCTTATTGTATAATAATCTCATGCTTTTCTTTATTGATCTCACCTGTTACTAATAGGTATTATTTTTTGTATAATAACCTCATGCTTTTCTTTATTGATCTCACCTGTTACTAATAGGTATTATTTTGGATTACTTACAGCTTCCGAACTTTTTTTTCATTAACATTGTTTCTGCATCATTTATTTATGCTTATTGCATCTTTTTGCTAATTTTCCTACTTGTTTCTTGCTTTTTTTATGCTCTCTGATTTGCAAGTTAAAATTTTCAAACAATTTCTATCAAATACTCATAAGGTAGGTTTTTCTGGCCACATTTTTAATCATTCTGTTTCCTCCTTAATATTTTACTTACAGTACATTTTTTGTAAACTCTGCTCACTTTATCTGTTTTGATTCATGTTTTTTAATTGCATGCTTTTTTTTGTTAACCTTTTAGTGTTATTGGCTAATTAATTTTGTACTTCCAGTATGTCTGCTTTACTTTCTGCGTGATTTTTTTATTTACTTCACTTACTTTTAGTATTGGATGATAAAACCATTTTTCGTTTCTTAAATTTCTGCATGGATTTTTGGTTACATATATAATTACTGCATGCTATTTTGTACGTTATTAATTGCACGCTTTTTTGTTTACTTAACTTATTATTATTTATTATTATTAATCATTATTATTAATTATTACTATTATTATTATTAATATTATTATTATTATTGTTATTATTATTATTATTAAATTATTGGCTAATATTTTACATCTTTGTTACTTCTTCTTGCATGCATGATTTTTTGGTTAACTGCTTTTTTTGATTATTTCTAATCATTTTATGTCTTTTGTTAACTTTACCCTAATTTACACTCGCTATTGATGCATGCTTTTTTGTAGTTTTTTTGTTGATTTAACTTATTCCTGCTATTGGATATTATTTTTTGAATTACTTATAGTTTTGAATGTTTTTTATTATCTGAATTTTGCATGCTTTTAAGCTTGTTTTAATTAATGCTTTGATTTTTTTTATTGTTTCTGTTACCGTACGTATTTTTCTTTCTATTATTAACTACATGGTTTTGGTTAATTGTGTTTGTTAAGTGGTTTTTTTATGTTATCCCAAATTATTTGCATGCTTTTTTTTCTTGTTTTATTTATTTATTTTTTTTGCTTTATTTCCTGTATGTTCTTTTGTTAATTTTATTCTCTATATGCTTTTTGTTGAGATTATTTAATTTATATAATCTCACTGTAATTTCTATTGAATTCACAAAGTGTTTTTCGTTTACATACTGCTATTTTCATTTATGAAATAGTCGTATTAATTGCTTGCATTACCTTGCATATCATTGCATGCTTCTTAATTTTTTTTTTTTCTTGTTCATACCATTTTATTTGCAGGCCAAAATTTCCGAACAAAATACGAAAGGTAAACATTTTCAAACATTCTGTACATGAAATCTTATTTTTTATAACTCTTTAAGTTTAAAAATGCTTCGACTATGAATATAACTGACATTTGAGAAACTTTTAGATGTGAGCTGATTTTAGATTCCTTAATTTTTATATTTAATTTTTTTACACTTAATTTAGAAAAATTCCCTTATTGTTTCACTTTAACGTCCTTTACTTCATTATTCTTACCTCGTCAAAAAACTTGCCATGAATATTTATGAAGGGAAGTGATATGTTTTAGGCTTCTGCTAATTAACGTGTTGTTGGAAGAACTGGTCGAATTCGTTCTGCAGAATGAAAAACGCTGATAATTAGTCGCTGAACAATTTTATTTAAAGCTCCGGTGTACTTGTAGCTTTGAATCATCGTGATGAACTGACAAATTGATAAGACATATAGTTGAATTTTCGCGTGATTGCACCCAAAAGGTATTCATTTTTCTGGCGACATGATAACAATTATGCCAAAAAATTTTGTTTGTGGATTCACATTCTTTTCAAAACGTAAAATTTAAAGATGTTTGGATCACTAATATAAATGAAATCTTGGTGAATAATGGTTGAATCTGTTACGTGATCGATCTTGGATTCAAATAAGCAGAATTGTTTTGAACTGGTCAAAAGTGTTTTTGTTTGTGTTTAAAAAAAAAAGATTTTTTTTTGATGGTTAGTATATTCCAGAAACATTCATATTCACTTAATAATCAGATGAAGATGCTAATTTTCCTAAAAGACAAATTTTAAACAAATTCTTTCAAACAAATTTTCCCTCTTATCTAAGTAACATAGCAGACAACGTCACCCAGCGATACATCACAAGAATTTAGCAAACCAATTCAGAACCTACGGTTTAAACAATGTTTGCTAGTTTTTTTGAGTTTCGCTAGATTACTATGTTTTTGTTTTATGTTCATATGACAGGCCCAGTATGAAATGTGATATTATTTTTTTTTTCCATCCATGTGATATTATTTTTGTGTTGAAAATAGCATACACAATATGTATGGGTGTTCTTTGTTAAAATATTTTAAAATGCAGAATTGTAATTTTTCAATTATGAAAAATTTAGCAAGCAATCTTGTTTACTTGGTGCAGATTTGCCAGTTTATATTAGAAAGCATTGCTTTATATCTGAAAATTGAATTTCAAATTTTACCACTAATAATGTTTAAACATTTTGAATCATAATTCAGTTATTAACTAATCAACAATGATGAAAATAGATGGAACATTTTAATACTTTGCATTGTTAAAATGAGAATATTTCCATCTTTTATAATTATGCTTTCTATTAGCAACGTATTTAGCTAATTTTAGATGTGATTTGATAATGTGATTGGATGTTATTACTTTGTAATCCATTCAATTTATTGAACCGAACAAATAATATTAAAAAAAAGCAAATTGAAATGAAATTAAATGTAAGCAAAATTTTCCACGTCAATTATGAATGATGTGTACAAATGCTAATAAATAATTTTTTAATATTTAAAGACGAAAGTATAATGATAAAATATTTACAAAGAATTTTCACTGATAACATTCATTAAATATGGTTTAAATTTTGCAATTAAGATCATTTTAATAATTTAAGCAATAAATTCTTTAAGAAATGATAAAATTACAAAATGTTAGTACATTAATGTATTCCATCAGGCATGGTATTGTTTAAGTAATAGTGATAATTAATCAAATAATTAATTAGCAAAACAGATTTTTACGTAAGTTTTCCTGTTAAAATTATAATCAATTGATAAAATGATAAAACAAACAGAGGCAATTCATCATTTTCAATTCAATTTAATCTCAGAAATGATTTTTTTTAAAATCATTTTTCACTGATATATTAAAAATGTCCATTAAAAATGATTCAAATGTCTATATTGTAATCATTTTGGTAGTGAAAACAATAAAGTTTATGAAAATCATAACTTTGAAATGTCAGTAAGTGTTACTAAATCTAATTAATGATAACAACTTAGGATAAACATAGCAAATTTTTGAATTCTTATGTACTGAACTACAAAATACCTTTGAAGAAGGCAGCTTAGTTCAAAATATTCTGTGGTTCGACTATTTCGCAGAAGGTACAACAATTCAATTTGAGAAATAAAAATATTAAATATGCATGAAAAATTACAGGAATGTTCGATTAAAAAAACTCATTCAATTAAAGTTTAAAATTGAAATTTAAAAAGAATGGAAATGGGAGAATGTGAGAGCTCAAATAGCTTAAGGAAGATAGTGTGTTCAGTATTTTAAAATCTATTTGAATCATTAAAATATTTTTTTTGATATTTTATAATATTTGTTTCTTGATTTGGGCATTTTCAAGATAATTATGAAATAATGAATAAAGGATTATTTGTATTGTTAAACATGATTTAAAAAAAAAAAAATTAACTTGCAAATTTTGTTGTTTAAATTCATTGAATGTAATATAATATAACAGCTAGTCTTTTTTTAAAATTGTTTCTTGCACATTGATTGAATTTTAGTCTTTGAATTAATCATTTATTACAAAATTCGAAAGAAATATTTTGCACTTCGAAATGAAAACTGTTTATCATCCGGTTGTTTTAACAATTTTCCTTTGTTTTTCAAGGTAAAATTACTAATCAAATAAGTTTTTGAATTTATAACTACTAGAAATGTTTTTAATATGCTCATAATTTATTAAGCTGATTTGTTTAAATGATTCAAATAATTTTATGAAGAAAGTATTGATATTTTATCTTATACTTTAATTTAAATAATCCAATAGAATAAGAAAATCTTTGTAAAATTAAACCTAATAATTATAATTATTGTGAAAATTTCAAAGAAAATTCTAATTAGCATATGTAATACACGCTTAAAAGCACATTAAAAGAATTTTGATTATTAGAAATTACAGAAATGCAATAAATTGTCTCTAAATAATCAGTTAAAAAATAGAATGTGATGAGTGATTGATGATTTAAAACTTTAGAAAAAATAGAAAGAAATGATTTGGGAGTTTAGGTGAGCGATCTACAGATTTTCCTCCTATGGTTTGATAATTTTTTATTAGCTTTTCAAAAAATTTTACAAAATCTACAGATACTATTACTGAGACGAAAATTGATGTAATTTGTTTGTTTGTTAAAGAATTCTCAACTTCGTCATCGTTAAAAAAAAAAAACGTCTGTTATATTAAAAATATCTAATAAAAATATTGAATTTGAAGTATTGAATAATTAAGTTATTAAATAGATTCTATTTTTTGAATGAATTTCATTTCCTGAAGAAATTACAGTAAAAATTTTAATCATAATTATGCATGAACTATTACATTGTCATTGTATTATTATAATCATCAATTTCTTGAAAGAAAAAAAAGGCGATAAATTTTAAATGTTATGTCGATTTAATTATTAAATCATTATTTATGATATTATCTGTTTATCAAAATCCATGAAAAATTAAATAATATAATATTAACATTAATTTTGCACATTATCAACATCAATATTTGTAAATATTTCAAATTAATTTTGATTGTAAAATTATTTGCTAATTTATTTTGAAGTAAAAATTGTGAAATTTTCTAATTTTTTAAATTTTGTAAAATCCAATTTATAAATTTTATAGAGCAATTGAAAAAACAGATTTAAGCGATGAACAAAAAGAAGATTATAATCGTAAATTGAATAGCTATTATCGATGTATGAAGGAACGCGAAAAATATGTTAAGAAAAAGATGACACCAATTCAAGCAATTGTCGCATTACGAGATGCTGAATTGGAATTGCAATGTTTCAGATGGTAATTACTTAATTGTTGATAGTTAAAGTAATAGCTAAAGTAATATTAATTATAAGTAAAAGTTACAAATATTTCTTTGAGTTTTAATATAAGTTTTATTTTAATATAATTTTATATTTTAATTTCGTTTAAGACTTATAGTTTTATATACAGTTATAGTTTTAATTTCATTTTGTTCAAATTAACATAAATTAATTAGAAGTAAAAGTTAAAATATTTCATGCAATAATTATAATTTGAATTTCATTTTCTTCAAATTATATAATTTCATTTCGTTCAAATTAACATTTTTATAAATAATTAATTTATCACATTAAAACAAAGATAAAAAAAAGATGAAAATGTGAAAGCCTAGAATAAAGTTTTTTTTTTTTTGTTTATGAATTTTATTCTTTTATTACTATAAAATATGCTAATGTGCAAAATAATATTATTGTTTATTTTCATTACAGTTTAAGTCCAGAAGAACAAACTGAAGTGGAAGAAGTTTGGAAACCAAATGAATCATTTATAGGCAAAAAAATTCGTCAAATTATTGATAAAGTAAAAGAGGTAATAATTTATAACTTAATTGATTTTTTTACGAAAAAAAAAACCTTTTCCTCTTTGCTTTTTTGTATGAAAAATTGCTTTTAAATTTTTATTAAAATGCCAAAAATGTTAAAAGGTTGAAAATTTAAAAAATTTTTTACAGTTTATTTTATCACAAGTTGAGTATGAAGGAAAGGTAAAAACGAATGAATGGGATTATAATTGGGAAAAGGCTAATTTTGAGGATGGTACAAAGGGTTGGCAAAGTATTGTTAATATTGATCCAACTCTTTCAATAGCTGAAAAAACCATAAGTCTTATTAAAAAGTATTTTCAACTAATAATTAAATAATAATTAAAAAAAATAATTAAAAAAAAACTTCAAGAATTATTAAAAATTGTGTAATCAAAACTTAGGCTTAAATATATGCCTTAAATTTAAAGATTTAAAGCTTTATTTTTTATTAGTTTAAAATTTAAACATAAATATTTATAACTTATGTTTTGATTAAAATTTGATTTAGAGATTTAGCACTTTAGACTTGCTAACTTGTTAATTTAGCCTTAGGTTGTAATATTTTTGTGATATATTTTATTAGGAGACTTATTAGTATTTTTAATTCTTGTATTTAATGTTTTTCGAATTTGAAATTAGTAAAATTTAGGTTTTTTTTTTTCGCTTTGAAAAGTAAGTGAATAAAAAATTTAATTTATGTGGATAATATTTCATAGAAGATTAGCTAAATCTAATTTTGTAATAATTTTTTTTATAAACTTAGATTTATGCAACGTCAAGAAATTGGTCCAAAACTTGGTGATCATTTTGAACTTATTTTATCAAAAATAAGCCGAAAAGATATGGGTTGGTATCGATGTATAAGACGTATAAATAACATCGCGAATATAGCAAATATTTATTACATCGATGTGATCACTAATTCAACTCCAAAAATTGTTAGCCTACAATAATTAATTAATTAACTAATTCTTTGCTAGAGTTAAAACTGGCAAATTAAGGTTAATTATTTCGTGTTTAAAATTTTATTTATTTCTTATTTATAGCTATGAATTTAAATCATTTTCAATCAATTTCATCAATCAATTCAATAATTTATAGTGTTAATTATTAAATTAATTATTAATTAATTGGATATGTATCTTCATTTTCAGATAATAAATACATCTGTAAAAAATGAAATGAAAGCTATGCAACATCAATTTTCAAATTTTCAATTACAATCAAATGCATTTGCTACACCATGGAGTGAATGTAGTAATTGTAATACAAAAAATGGTGAAAAACGACGTAAAATTGTTTGTCATTTATCGGTAATCAATTATAATATATGTGAGAAAATTAGAAAATTAATTAAAATTTTTTGATTTAAATTAATTTTTTAGAAAATTAAAAAAAATTAAATTTTAATTAGTGTTTGTAAAAGAAATTTAGATTGCTCCTGGCATATCTTATGATACATTTTCAAATTCTACAATCTCATATATGCAACTATTTTCTCATATTCCATGTCGTAGCTCATTGGTGCCAATTGAATTAAGAAATATTTTATGGTCAATTCAGGATATTGTTCATGTTGAAAATTGCTATGTAAGAAAAATTAATCTTTTGATGTAATTAGTTAAATTAAAATAATAAATAATAGCAAATGATAAATTTGATATTATTATGGATACATTATAGGTAATTGATGCAACAAAGAAAATAACTAGTTTTTTTTTTTTTTTTTTTGAACCATTGTTTATTTAAATTTGGTGTAAAAAACTTGTAATAACTTTTTGAACCATTGTTTACTTAGATTTAGTATAAAAAGCTTTTAATAACTTTTTAAACCATTGTTTACTTAAATTTAGTATAAAAAACTTCCAATAACTTTTTGAATCATTTTTTATTTAAATTTAGTACAAAAAACTTATAATAATTTTTTGAACCATTGTTTACTTAAATTTAGTATAAAAAACTTATAATAACTTCTTGAATCATTTTTTATTTAAATTTAGTATAAAATCTTCTAATAACTATATCTTAGGTACCATGTACAAAAGCAAAAATCGAACAAACACGTTTAATTATGGCTAAAAATGAATTTGGTCGAAATATTATCATTGATAAAATTCCACCAGGTGAATATCAAATGAATGAACGATTACCGCCACTTCGGAAAGCAGTAAAACGAGAAGTTATACAGGTCTTATAATAAAATGCAAACAATTGATAAATTAATCATAATTAACAAAAAAAAATTAATCTCAAAATTTTAATCTAAATTGAAATTTTTTAAATTTTAAGTTTTTATTAAATGCAGTATGGTTGTAGATAATCAAAACTTAGAGAAAATAAATCAAAAAAAAAAAACAAATTTTAGCATTAAAATAAAGGCGTTCTAAATGTTAGAACAGTTTGAATTCTTGAAATTTAAGAAACCACTAAAATTTATTAATTTAGAATAAATTTTACATTTATATTAAAATATAATTCAAATTATCGTAATGATAACTTAGAAATTACAAGTAGACCCATTAATTAAGCATTGTATGCATTTTTTTAAAAAAATATTTTTTCAGGCTCTTGAAAATGATCCTTATATTTTATCTTGTCCACAAAAAGAATTTGGCATTTTTTGGGCATTAAATGAAACATACATTTCATCTGTCTCACTGTTAGCACAATATCCTGATAAGAGGATTTATATCGATGGTGATAATCAGCTTATCATTAACTATCTTATACTGGATGATGATGAAAGCTTTTTTAGGTAATGATAAAAATTGATGAAATGGAAAAAAAAAAACGATTCTAAAAATTATCGTTACATTAAACTCATATTTTTTGATTAACCGGAATTTTAAGTAATATTGCAAATATGATCAATTAGTCCACAAAGTATTTAAAACTTAATTTTTGCATAAAAAAATTTAATTTTATATATTGCATTTTACAAGGAGAAGCCTAATTGTCATTTATTTATTTGTTTATTTATTTATTTACTTAATTTTTTGCAGTTGTCATCGAGCATACGATGGTGATGTATTGCGAACATTTAGCTTGGTTGTTAATAAAGGCAAACAACGCCAGGAAATTGTTGAATATGTTAATTTTGGTATCAGGTTATATATAATTCAATTTTTTTACAAGTTTTTTTTTATCAAAACTTTAAATTTATCAATAAAATTCTTTATAATTATAATTAAGATATAAAAATTAAGTATTTTCTTTAGACAATAATATTATTTTCAATTGATTTTATTTATTTATTTCTTTTTTAGGATTATTACAAATACAATTTTTTAATATTTGAATACACTTCATAGGTGTTATTTGAAGATATTTGATGACAATGTGTTTGAATTTTAAATTTTTTATTTTTTTTTTAAAAATTTTCAGATACGGTGCATTTTTACTTATACTATTAATGGTACTATCAATTACTTTGAGTGTAAGTGTTCAATCGGAAAAGTATCGACGTGATGTTGCAATAGAACAATACACTAGTAAACAAGTAAAACAAACCAAATAATGTAAATTTTAAATAATGATCGAATTAAGTGTAATTTGAAATAGTATATCAGAATTTCATCACTCAATTTTAAATGATAAATTATGATTCAATAATTATTATCCTATTATATGCAATAAATGAGCTTATACTTATCAATTTACTTAATCAGTTAATAAATTTCATAAATTTACGACTCATTTCTAAATAGAAAATTAAAGCTCAACAATTTGTTATCTCACTATGTGTAGCAAACGAACTGATATACTCTTATCAGTCCATTGGTCAATATGATAAAATCTTTCATTGATATTTGTTCTTTGTGATTTTCATTACTTTTACTTATTACCTGCAGTTTTGACATATTGTAGATGAAATTTTGATCAAATTACAACATAAATGCTTGCATATTAAAACTGAAAATATTTGTTAATCCGTGTAAATTTATTTATTTAGCAAATTTAATACTACAAAAGAAATGATAAATGCAATTTTTTTTCTTAAATCAATTATTGTTGATAGATTACTTTTTCGTTAAGATATTGCTTTACATGTTGCACACCATCTGAAAGTTTCATGGCGCAAAGTGTAGTGGTTGAGTCATTTGCGCGTACCAATAGATGAAGTGGTTCAGATAAATGCTCCCATCCTGCATAATTCTTCAAACGACTTTCTAGACGATTATCCTAAATATCAATTATTTTTCTTTTAACACTGTTTTTAATTATGTATGTTACTATTGCTGAATTTAATCAAATTATGAAATTTCAAATTATATTGAAATAATTTTTGATAAATATTGTAGTAATATTTGCATTAAACAACAACAACAACAAATTACAATCAGCAATTATTCTTTTTGAACAAAGAAAATAATCAATTGATAAGAAATTTCTCTTTCATTCTTTATTTACTATTATTTTGATATCAAAAAAAAACCCTTAATTTTAAGAAATTAATTAAGTATTACTTATTACCTACCAATAATGATCCTTTTCCACGTATCATAATTTGACAATTTATTTCATTTTCTAATTGTTTCAATGATGCATGATGCAATTTGTTTGCATTTCCTGTGTAATTAGCAATTTGTTCATTTGATAATGCAATT
Source organism: Wuchereria bancrofti (assembly GCA_005281725.1). NCBI lineage: Eukaryota > Metazoa > Nematoda > Chromadorea > Rhabditida > Onchocercidae > Wuchereria > Wuchereria bancrofti. Next base: position 23,149,396 of record SSBO01000012.1, on the reverse strand, counting down.
TTTTCTTGCAATGTTACATTATTAGCTTTGTCCAATATTTCTGATTCCAATATCTGACAAATTTAATAATTTATTTGTTAATTTATAACAAAATTGAAAAATTTATAATATTAATTTTCACGTTCAATCAAAACTACTATAACTTGATTTAGTTTACATTAATAAAAGTTAGTCAAATTTATGCTAATATTTAGCTATAATTAAAAAAAAAGAAAGGAAAGTTAAATTAGATGAAAATGAGTGAATATTTTTTATTCGTTGCTGCATTTATAGTCTTATGGTTTTTTTCTTTTATGTTTAAATTTCAGTTAATATGTATCTTGCGCTAATTTAAATTGAAATTTAATTTAATTTAGAGCAGTAAAATTTAGTAGAAATTAATGAGAGATTTGATAAGAAGAAAAAGGCGGAAAGAAGAAATCATTTATGAAAGAAACAAATTTAAAACAAATGAAATAATAATTAACAAATTAACAATAATTCATTTTATTTATTTTGATAAAAAGAAAAAAAAAAGCTTTATAAGCAAACATTTTCATCGAACTGTTGTTTGTTGTATAGTAAATTCCATACTCTATTAAATTCAGCAGTAAGAATAATATGTGAATGCACTAGTAATCCAGGATATTCCATTTTAATTTCATTCAGTTCTTGTAATTCCATTACAAGTTCATCCAAATATCTAAAATTCTTACATTTAAAATTTCGAAATTATTTTAGCATTAATCAATAGTCAATAGCTGATCTAAATTTTTAATAGCTAATCAATAATTGCTTGATCTAAGTTTGATCAATGAAATTTTATTTTAATATTGAATTTTAATATAATAATGATAGTACTGAATGATATAACATCTAATATTGGAATGAATACGAAGAAGCATTAATTTATATTTTTGTAGTTTTTCTCTTTTTCCTTTTAAAATTAAAAAAAAAATTAAATTTCGATAAAATTTTAAAATTTCAACAAGATTTAGTAATATTTATAAATTTGTACATAAAGAAATTGAAGAAATAAAAAGCAATATATACCGTGCAGTATTAGATTGTTGATGAAAAATTTTCATACAATTCAGTGGTTGATAGAAGTATTTGTTAGAGAAAAGATCAATTCTCCTCGGATTTGCCCCGAGATTTCCTGTCATACAGGATGGATTCATTCAACCATATAGCAAATTGATTACTAGTATAATGCAATAGTATTAAAAATTTCACTCTATTTATAAGTTTCGACGAAAGTTTTTTTTTTTTAAAAAATTAATATTAAAATTGATTGAGTATTACAACGAATGTTTGCACTACGATATTTTGCCATAATGATTATATTATACCAATAATTGAAACATGAATTAAGGATATAAGGAAGAGAGAGGGGAGAGAGGGAGAGAGGAATGTTAGAGATAATGTGTTCGTTTTGGTTAGAGATTGGAAGTAGCAGTAATAATATGGTATTTTGAGAGAAACAAGGGATTGACAACATTTTGAGTAATAGCAATGAAGTGTAGCGTAAGAATTTTGAGGTAGGCAATTAGTGATAGAAGTTGAGGATGTAAGGGTGTAATGTATGATGGTCGAATTAAGGGGAATGGTAGTGATTGAGAGAATATATGAGACAGTCTTGGTTGCTGGCTGTAGAGAGATAGTAATAGATTGTTAGACAAATTGATAGAGATGTTTTACGTTACAGAGGGTAAGAAATTTGGAATTATTTGACGTAGTTGTATCATTTACTTTTGTTAATTTCACGTCACGTAAATTGATTTTTCTCTTTAAGGTAATGCAAAATAAGAGTTTAAATTACGTGAAGTAACGTGTTATAAAGATAGGAAAAGATTTAATTGCGCATAAAAGTAATGAAGTAGAAACTGTCATTATTAGGAAATATTTCATTTCTACTTATTGGATATTTCTCAATGAATGATCGCTTGTTAATAAAATAAATGTCAAGCGGTGTTCCTTCAAATAAGACTATCAATATTTAAAGTGTAATTTTGTTGTTAGATGAAAATTTTTCAACAAGAAATATGAGATGTATTACAGGTAAAAAAAATAGGATATAAGTGTTTTCCATATTCTTTCTTATCATTCTTATCGGTTTGTTATCGATTCATACCCTAGAAGATATATTAGAAGGTTTTGTTTACGATGTTTGTTTTTCAGTGCTTATTTTTTGTTCGTTTTTGATGATTTTGATTATGACTATAATGAACCAAATATCGTTTTCAGTTAAAAAATATCCTTTTGTTTTGCCTTCAAATTACTAATGTTATACTCGAAAGGCTTAGTGATATGTAAACATGACATTACGTATCCATTTCGTAAATCCTTAATTATCTCAAAAATTTAATTGAAACTATCAGATATGCTTAAAAGATGAATTAATGAATTATGGAATTGAAATGATTGTAATAAAATTAATCTATGAATCATCAATTACTCTAGTATAATATAAGTTGATATATAATTTATTTATTTATTTACTTCTTTATTTACGATATAGCGTAGCATCAGCGTAAGTATAATTGAATAAATTATGAGCAGGAAAAGCTAATGCATGAAACATTCTGGCAAAATAAAATGAATTCTCATAAAAA
>SSBO01000012.1:23122376-23146791 GCA_005281725.1 Wuchereria bancrofti | reverse complement strand
TAATATTCTATGATTAGCAAGCAAAAGTATTAAAAATATAGCGGAAGCTTTCTTTTTCTTGAATATAACAGGTTATACAACAAAAGCATACATATCTAAAATTTTATTCATACTTTGATAACAGCAATATAACGAGCGTAAATCAAATATTTCGATTTAACATGGAGCAAAAAAAAAAAAAAAAGAAAAAGAAAAAAAAAAAAAAAAAATAAAAAAAAAAAAAAAAAAAAAAAAAAAAAAAAAAAAAAAAAAAAAAAAAAAAAAACGAAACAATACAAAATCATTTTTAGTTTTCTTGAGAAAAATGATTTGCTTTTTTTTTTCGGCAATTATTCAAAAAGAAATCCAAACAAGTATAATTTTCAAGCAACTTTTAATTTTTCCAATTCTTCGATAATTTCATTTTCCTTATTAATTTTTGCCACCTGATTTGCTTCCAAAATTTGACCGCTTTCTTTTCGCTTCTTTAACTTCTCAATATCATCAATTTTCCTTTGCAGTGCACGTATCTGAAAGATACTTGTTATTCTTAAATTATTTCACTAAATCTCATAAGTGATTTGTGTAAATCTAATAATTCTATATTTACCCATCTATCTATAAACAATCTAATAAATTTACCCCATCTATCTATGAACAGTTGAACAGCGACTAAATTTTATGTCCTATCACATTTCAGTACATTTCATTCACTCTATATATTTCTAATACTACCAATGATAACAAAAATATTGATCATAATTATTTTATAGTTGATTAAAGATCAGTCAGTGAATTACAAGCATAATATTACTTTCTACCTTTTTCTCTTTTTCAGATAATGGAGCTTTTGAAGTTGAAGTCGATGTTGCCGTTTTCAAAGCATTTTTTGCTGAACCTAAATTATGAAAAATTTTGCTAACAAAAAATTGTACAACATTTCTATAAAACTCAAATATGAGCAATATTTCTCCTCTTCAACTAAAATGAAATAAAGCTATCCATATTGAAAAGTAAAGTATTGTCCAGTAAATCAAAGTGCTGTTCAGTAAATATAATTGTACCTTTCCGTAAATGAGGTGGCACATAAGTTCCATTTTTGCTGATTGCACCAACTGGTAAATTATTAGCCGGATGTTCATCGCCCATAATTTTCTTCTGCACTATTAAGCCAGCCTTTGCTTTATCTTCAACTGTCAGAAGTGGAATGGAAAAGGAATGATAAATATTTCCAGGAACAGGTCGCCATTGCACCTAAATAATATAATGTAAAACTCTAAATTTAGTCATAGTATAGTCGAAAATTCATTAAGCTTATCAAGTTTAACATAAACATCTGAAGAGTTATTTTATATCAAAAAATAGTAGTAGATAAAAAGTATACATACAAAGGCTATAAAAAGGAACAAGAATTAAATCATATAATATCTTATCACAATAAATAAGACAAAAGGTTTAATAATGCAACTGGCTTTCGTCTTATTTTCACTTATTAACAGTAATACTAGGAAATATTACACCAAATTCATCATGATATTCTAATATGGATTTTTGCGCTATCATATATATTAGATATAACCATGAGCAGAAAGCTTGCTCATGCAATCAACCATAAATTATCCATTTGAATCATTAGCATGGTTTTGTTTTCAATAGCTGACGAAAATTACATTTAAGAAACAACAACAAAAAAGAAAAAAAATTAATTGAAAAATAAAGATTACCTGCCATAATTCGGAAGAAGAATCACAGCGATGTTCATAAAGCAAACGACCACTGTAGTGCCATATCCTAAAGCAATTGTCAATTCGAAGTCTTGGAGCTGTAGTGGCAGTCATTAAATGTTGACCATCTGGTGCCCATTCTAATAATGTTGTATTTGGTGCTTCAATCTAAATAATATTAATTATTGCTTAGAAGATAGTGAAGAATAAAAATAGAAAATGTAAAATACATTTTCTTATTCAATAAGAAGAGAAGACAATATACAAGAAACTAAAAAATTCTATCAAATTGAAATCTAAACTAGTAAAACACATACAGTAACAATTTCACGTCGAGCTTCTACATCCCAAAATTGCATACGACCACTGGCAATGTTTCCGAAACCACAAAGTATCAAGATATTTCCAAATCGATTGTAATACATATCATTTCGTGGACCTTCACCAAAATCGAAAACTGGATCACATTTCAAATTGTATACGGTTACCTGAAACAGTAACTCAAGATTATTTACAGCAATATTGAAATAATAATAGATGGTTAATCAAAGAGAAAAATTCTTTAAAATTATTTGACAATAATTATGATGAAAAAGTTCTAGAAAAATGGAGATACCCGAGCAGGCATAAAACCATAACAAACTGCGAATTGTTTTCCACTAGGACTCCATTTAGCGCTATAAACTGGTCCATGCTTCTCAAGTGGTACAGCACAACTATCACCATTTACTGCTACAAGATATAAGTTTTGTTCACCATAGTAACTCTTATTTGAAATATCAACATCCACTATTGCCATTACTATCATTGCACTTCCTGAAAAATACTTACAAAGCTTTTAAAATTATAAATATCTCTATAAATGTCAAACCTTCTTAGCATAATTTAAAAAACTAAGGTAACTGAACAAATAATACAGTTTTAATGGCACACTCAAGATTAGTGCGATTCGATTCACAGACACAGCCGAAACAAGAATTAGAAAGTAAACAGTATTTCGCAAATATGACTATAAAATAGCTGAAGAAAGTTTTTTTCTTTTTTTCTTTCTTGATGAATCTAATAAAACTCAACTATCTAATGTGTAGGTTAAAACTGAAAGCAAACCTTTGCAACTCCACAACAAATTAACTTTATCGCATTTAAACAGAGTTTTGCTAGCCACAGTAGTGAATTTATGATCCAACCTAAAATGTAAAATATGAAACACAGTAGTGAAAACGGACGTATTTTTTATAAAATATCCGCTGAAAATTATAAAAAATATCCGTTAAAAAATTAATTTATAGTAAAGTAAGATCAAAAAAAAAAAAAAAAATGCTAAAATTTATAGCAAACATAAAAAGACATATTGTTTGTTATAAAGGTTATTTCTTATAAATAACTAGCTTAACAATGAAAATATACCTCTTAAGTTGCACTAATGCAGGTTGCCCACCAGATGCAGGAACATATACTGCAAGATGATGTGGTTCCATTCCAGAGCTCAATGAGCAACTTTCAACATTTCGTATCACCAATTTCGACTCATATTTCTCTGCAAAATATTGATTTAGAACAAGATATACATATAATTGTCAAACAAAAATTTATAGCCATATTTCACATAGCAATATTTTACCATATGAATTATATTTGTGAACCAAAATTTCGGATCCAACTAAGCGAACTGAATAAACTTCATCATCGGTCCATTGAATTTTCCATGAGTTCTAAAAATACATATCTATCACTGTTGCAACATTTTTTTCGCTGCTACGTGATCCTAAATCATACCAGAATCTCAAATAAAAAAACACACGTACGTTAAAAGGGAGAAATAAATGATGAAAAATTACAAATAGTTAAATTAAATATGTATACTACTAGCTAAACGACAAAAGTATGGATACCTGTTTTTGAGCAATTAATGTAGTAATATGCTTTCCTTCTGGAAGAGACCATAACCTCAAATTTGGTGCTGGCTGTCGTTGTTCAATATTTTCAGCCTAAAATAACAGCTAATAAATAGATAAAAAAAAAAAAAAGGCAATAAAACAAACATACTTTTTCTTTGCATGCAATATTTTTACTGTCTTATAGGAAGGTTTTCAAATTTCAAACCATTTACTTTTTCGTTCTCTTTCCTTCTACTTGATTTAATTTTTAAAACAAATCAATAAATGAAACATAAAACAAAAAACAAAAAAAAAAAAAGTAGCCAGAATTTTTTTGAAAAGACAAGAATTTCATAGCAGTTTTTAACAGATCAAAACTTCTTCCTAAACACTTTATCAAGACTTCTTTACCACTTTTTTTTTTGCAATAATGAAAGCATAATGCTTTTGGAAATCATTAGCTGAAATCTGTGTCGGCTAAACGTCACGCACAACGACAAAGGTCGTAAGCGAGCTCACATCAAAGCCACTTTAATTTTGCACACGTTTCCCAAGTATGTAGGAAATATTGTAAATTCCCATACTAGAATTCATGTGCATCATATAAGATTTGAACTTGGTAGTCATTCCCTTACACCATCCAATATCACCGTCACACCACACAAGTAAATATCAGACATCAGAATATTATCATTACATTATACAAACAATTACATCAATCTCCTGATCATTCATCTACTAATACATGAATTAGATATTCGCTACATTGATTGTTAAAAAAAAAAAAAAAAACAAAATAAAAAAAAAAAAAAACGAAAAAATGAAATTGGATAGAAGAACAATGACAAAACAGGTTAGAAGTACTTGATGTAATGATATAATCATTAATAAATGGTTATCATTAATAATGATATATGTTCAGATTAAAAAATAGATCATGCCTAATTATATTATCAATGGCAAACAATTAGTAAGCTGTCTGATATTCACTCTTCTCTCAATTTTAGATTGCATATGTAGTCCTAATCGATAAATTATAAAAAAAAAAAAGATTCGATAAATTAAATAGGAAATAAGTGGGATAAATGGAATTTTTTTATCCAAATAAACATCTCACACTCTCGTACTTCTAGGATTTTCGTTTTCTCAAGTATTTATGCTATAAAATTCATATTTAAAAAATTCAACATGAAAAAAAAAAAAGAAATAGTTGAACAAACCGTTTTAGCAACGTATGAAACATATGGTTCATATGTTGCCAATAAACGATCTCTTGGAGAAAAGACAATTTGTTGAGTACGCGGTAAATCAACATTAAATATTTCTCTCCCAGAAGAACTTTCCACCAGAACTGTCCTGAAAATTACATCTATTTTGAAGAATATTTATGATTAAATTCACAGTTTACGTAGACTATCGGATATTTTTGACTTGATGAATTGTATCCTCATTATTTCATTCTTTAACATTATAAGTACTCGAATTGAAATCATTAACCACGAATTCTTTTCATTCTAAATAATTCATACTTAATTGTTTTCAACCTACAGCTACACTAACAGAAAACAAATTGTCGATGAACAATTCTTATACAATTGAACGGAAAAAAAAAAAGTGAACACATACCTAGCAGTATCGCAATAACAAAAATATTGTCCAGTATTACTGAATTGAAATACCCGACATGGATGTGACTTGGGATCTCTAAAAAAAAATCTGGAACTAATTGTACTAAAACATTATTAACTACATTATATAAATTAAATAATTTGATATATTCGTGAAGAAAAAAAAAAAAAAAAAGCTCACTCAGATTTGTCGTATATCCTTAACGGTGAGCTAATACCTCTAATTATACCGAATCCATTAGAACCACGTACTGCAAATTAACATTTCAATTTTTTTTTTTTCTTTTTACTTATAGCAAATATCATAGAAAAAAATATTAAATTTATGTGCCTTGTGATACTAATTATAACATTTCTAGTCTTGTAATTTTGCAACCAAAAACTGAAAAAAAAAAAAAAACATTTTTTTGGTTATTTCAAGGGTATTTCAAAGGTATACGACTATATAATACATATAAAGAGATATATATATATAATTTAATTTTCCATATATGTATATAAACTTAAGAAAACCAACCAGCGTAATGCAAATTCTCGCCCATCATCAAAATAACCACTGTTACTTCCTTTCGTTTATTAGGTTATTTACCTACAAATAATCATTTGTACAATTAACACACACATACACGTCACACATAAAATATCGAAATTTGAAAGCAACAATAATTCACCTTTTAGCAAAAAAAAAAAAAAAATGAAAAAAATCGACCGTGGTCTCATCGTTGACCACCACAAAACTATGAGTATTCAGATCAGTAATTGTTGCCACACGTCACCTTCCTCTCTCTTCAAAGAATAAACTATTACGTAAAAATATTATACATTAATTGTTAACATAAGCAGATAAATTATAGAACAATCATTCCTTCATTAGAATTAATCATAAGAATGATATTCTGAAATGATTAAATATGCTCAGTGTGTTACTTTCGATTCTTTTTTTTTTTTTTTCAAAATGATATTAAATATATTAAAATGCTTTAAAAAAAAAAAAAAATTGCCACTGGATAGCTCTGAAACCATTAAAGGCAATATAAAAGATGGAGATATTGAATATTTTAATTTCATCTATTATAAAACATAGTAAAAATATTCTGAAATGCAAATCATAGTTAAGTGATAGAGAATTCACCACATGGAAAAAAGAAAATAGATCTGATGTCATGATAAGAGTGATATGGTAACGTAAGAATGAGAAATGAAAGATACAGAGAGAGAGGAAAGGGAAAGCAAACAATATTCTTTTATATTTACATGCATAATGAATATTTATAAAGTATATTGAAACTAGTTAAAGGAAAAAACGCAAATATAGTTTGCATCCAAAGATTAAATAAGAAACTTTCACCATAATTTTCCTAAAATTGAGATCTGTTGATGTAAATTATTTCCATTTATAAAATCATTTATTGCTTTCATTTACAAAATTAGTATCAAGAAAGAGCACCGATATGGAAGAGTTATAAAATGCAACACAATGATATTTTAGAATCTTGCTTTACAGAATGAATCATAGCAGATAATTCTTTTCACAAGCTACCAGCTTCGCATACCTGAAAATTATCAGTTTTATCAACAGTTATAATATGTATTAAACTAGCATACACATCAACACAATATATTAATGATATAATATTTTGCAGTGATAAAGAGTTTAATGAAGAAATTATTAACTTTTATTTCTCTATGAGTCATCGTTTACATCCTCATTATTATTTTAAGAGGTAAAATGATAAAATGAATTACTTCAACAGTCAAACATAAGTCTTGAATCTTATTATTCAAGTTCCATATCTAACTACTAAAAAAGGAATTACTTGCGTTCAGTAAAGTAACGATTTCTTTTCAGTGTAACTTTCATAAATATAAAAATTCTTTCTGAAGCAGTTCGTATTACCAGGCTTATTTCTCTGCAAGTTGTCCTTTAATAATAATTAACATTTATCCATGCAAATTCAAACAAACCCTTCTCATGATTTTTCTTTTTGGTTTTGGTTTTTTTGGACACATATCATTAGCTCGATCCGCCACCAACTCACTGGATTCTTTGTTTGACAACTACAAATGAGAAAATAAAATTATCGTAAAAGAGTAAACAAACCGCTATTATGTAAGACTAAACAAAATACTTTTATTTTGGCCTTAAATGTTCATTTCGACTTCTTATTATAATGAACATATTTTTCAAAAAAGCAAGGAATATGTTCTACATGTTAGCAGTAAAGTCAAGCCGATAGAAATGGTCATAAAATACCACGAAAAATCATGTCTAATACAGAAGCATCGACTTTATTAGGCAAAAGAATATAAACTATAATTCATTAGTAAAATTTTCTTCTTTTAGGAGAATTACCAATCAGCCATTCTAAAAAATAATGTGAAATTTTTTAATCCATACATATAAATGATAGTAAGTGACAAACCTGAAATTTCAATCGCTTCTCAACAGGCATTTCTTTATCATTCGTATTTGATTCTGTATTTAATTCTGACAATAAATCTGGTGCTTCATTTTGATCAATATCGGGTGCTGATTCGATAGGAATTGTTTCTGTTCCTTTAAAGTAATTGAAAAAGAAAAAAAAAAAAAAATGCGACAATGAGACAACGTATCTACAACGTAAGTGTAGAAACAGTATAATATCTTTATAAAGTTAGCCTAACAAATGTGCTACTTGAATCTAACAAACATAAACTAACGGAGATGCAAACATTTTAGCTCAACCATACGAATAGCTATTTCAAATTAACATTAAAGACAGAGTAAAAACCTTTTTCTTTTTCACGCTGTTTATAATCCTAGTTCATAAAATTTCTATCCAAGTGAACGACAAAAGAAAAAAAAAAAGCAAAGAAGAGATTACTAAGAATAAAAAATGATTCTAATTATTCGCTCAAAATGTAAACACCGTACATACAGCACTTAAATCTAACTGAGTTATCATGGAGTCTAAACAAGCAATCATAGAACGACTAAAGTTTATATCTAATGATTTAAAATAGTAATCAATAAACATATGCAGTTTGTATTTTCCAGAAATATATAAGATTTAAAGCAAAAGAAAAAAAATACTAGTTGTAGCAGTAGTAATTTCTTCGTCCCCCGATGGACGTCTGAGAGAGCAAGTCGATAGCATAAATGAGCTCTGAATTTTGCTGATAGTTGGATCATCCATACCAATTTGATTAATACTAGTAATTTTTTCATTGAATTCAATAATCTTTTTCGACAGAATTTCTAGAACGATTATCAATAATGTTTTGTTAAATGAAGCAAAAAATTATGTAAAGTAGAATGAAATTCACCGAATAAACCATGATGAAGGAGCCAAATTAAAGAACAATATTGACTTTAAGATAAAACAAGCGACTGATATTTTAAAACTCCTAGATTTTTGACTGATCCGATAATTTAAATTTTTTAAAAAAAAAGAGTTTCTCACTAATTATCAGCAGTTCGGAATGAGTAGTAAATCAAGTACATCTAAATCAGGCTCATTTTTTAAAAAATAGATATGAACCTTCTGAAGGCTTAAACGCTTTAGAAAGAGTATTATTAAAACTCTTTTTCTGCTCCACTATAAATCGTCTTTTCAAGCAGTCCACTTCGTTTAAAAGCCTTTGGGAACGCTTACACTCTCGCGAATATCGGTTCTCTGATTCTCGAACTTTATCAAAGTATTCCATGCGCTCTTTCTCCGCTCTGTCTAATTTTAAAGTCAACATTTTCACCTCTTCTCTGCAATAAAGTTAATAGAAGGAATTATTAAAGATATGAATTTATTGATCATCATGATAAGATTTGAAGAATATGAACTCCAAAAATTACCATTCATGTTAGCATTCACACTAACAGTTACAATTTCAACATTCCCCTTAACTTAGGATTATCAATGCAAATTATTAAACACAGCCCAGATTTTGCACTCATGCTGACTTGGCATAATCTGTTAATGGAAGAATCAGACAATTTTCTTGTGCATTCTTCTTCTTGGATTTTCCAAATTTTAGTTATAAATGAAGAGATATAATAAAAGAAAACTAACTTCAAACTGTTAAAAGCATATTCTCTCATATCAATCATTTTTGAAGTATTTGAAACATTCTCTGTCTCAACTTGTGTGCTCTCCTTGCATTTCTCTAGTAATTTCGCATTAAGCGTCGTCAGTTCAGTACGTAAGCGAGAAATCTCCAGTTGTAACATAGTCGTATCACTATCTTAATTAAATCATAAGAATAATAAAAGTAAATAAAAAAATTCCACAGCATGGATAGATTAATATCAGCAAATGAAAATGCACTATCATTCATTTGCACCAGAAAACAACAAATATGACAAATATTTGATTGCACTTGCGGTACTATGATGTGCACAACAATTCACATTTATACAACATCTATAAAAATCACAAAAACTAACATGCAAAAAAAAATAACCTACTTTTCTTAGGAGCATCAAATAAAAACTCTGACATCTCTTCTACCTTAAAACAATATTTGATTAAACAGCTAATACATTATTAAACAATCATTTACCAGCAATCCCTTCGTTAGCGCGCAAAGTTAATGCAAGCATCAATTCGTGTCTAAGCTCGTTTAATTCCAATTCATATGCTTCTTTCTGACTAGCAAAAAAATCATTCTGGCATTTGAGCTTCAGAAGATCTTTTTCCAGTTTAACTCTTTCATCAACAAACTAAAAACGAAACCTAAAATAACTATAATAACAGCAACTTATATGAAAACTGAGAAATATTGTAAAAACAAAATCACGAAAATATTTTTTAAAGTTTGAAATAAAACTGACATAGAAACTTCTTTCTTTATAAAGATAAATACTTAACTTACCTCAAAAAACATCGAGTTTCCTCTTTTTGCGATCTTTGTTTTACTGCGATACTCATTCAACTCGGAAGTTAATTCATTACATCGATTTTTTAATTCCTTCAAATTATCTTCGAAATAAAACGCGGCAAAAGATGAAAAAACTGTTTATTATTTAAATAGGATTAAATTACAAGAAGAAATCTTTTAAATCAAAGAATGAAGGACAAACCTCGACGTCATGCTTGTAACCATTACATATCGTTGACAGCTCCTCAACATGGCTTCTTTCATTGTCCAAATTTCGATTAGCTATAACTACTTTATCTTGTAGTTCTGAAATCTCCTCCAATATTAAATTCTTCTCCAATTCCAACTCTGCCTTAAAAAGTCAAAGTAATGTAAGATTTAGAAATATAAGAGATTTTGAAATAATCATTTTTTCTTATAGCATAGTTTTGGGCATTCTAAAAAAGTATTGGTTCAAGTAGAAGGCTAACCATTTTTTGATTCAACTTCGCTCGTTCAGAATCAGAAAAATTGTCGGTTGTTTGAATGATTGCAACATCAGGTTTTTGTGATGCTTTTTCCAATTCCCGCTCTTTCGATGCCAATGTTTTTTTTAGTCCTTGTATTTCTTGTTCTTGTTCAAACAGCATGTCATTTTTTTCATTTATCTATAAGTAACTGCTTTCAAAATATATTAGTCGGAGTTTTTATTTCACTTTTAATATCTCATATCTCACTTTTCAACTCGAAATCAAGAATGCAAAGATAATGATCACATCTGTTATCCTAGAAAAAGAAAATTCTTAGTAATTAAAACAGCCACTAAAAAAGAAACCATGAAACTAAAAGCGCTACATCAACTAAAAATAAAAGTGACATGAAAAACTCATCATATATGGCAGATAGCTGAGGAGTAATAATTCGAAAAAAAAAAAACTGATAAAAATAAGAAAGCAAAAGAATCAATGACGATGTTAACTTTACCAAACTTTAAACAAGTTGATAAATACAGTGTAATACAATGAATATGGTAGCCTCGAAACGACCGCAGTATGTGAGAGCTAGTAATGAATGAGATAGGAAAAAGAAAAACAGAATGAGAAAGTAAGTGGTACTTCATTATGTGGTACTTCACTATGTAGCAAACTAATATAACAAACCTCTGTACGAAGAGAAGATATTTTTTGTTCAAGTTCGACCAAATAAGCGCTTTTAGTACTATTTATTTCGGTAATTTCATTACGAAGTTTTATTACTTCACTCTCAGCATCAGCCAAATATTCATCACGAGTTTTCAGTAATGCTTGTAACCGAGCAATATCCTGAAATTATAATTTAATAGTTGATATTTTATTACTTCAAAATAATTCAATGAAGTATTCGAATTTCCTTAACACATGCTACTTATAATGATGATTATTTTAAAGGCTGCATGACCATCAAGAAACAATAAAGTTAATGAAATATAAATGTATCGTCGAAGCAAACATAAATTCATACCCTTGACTGCTGAAGATTTTCTTCACCAAGCGTAGAAAGGCGTTGATCTTTATCTTTATCCTTCTCCAATATCTCTTTTGCCAGTTGAGCAATGGCCACTTGTTTTGATTCTGATTCCTTTAATTTCAACCTATAACAACAAATGATTAAAACAAAACATAAAGATATGCAAGAGATTGTGTGTTATTACATTTTGTATGCGAAAAAAAAAATTACTGAAAATGAGAATAAAATTTTCAGCCATTGAAAAAAAAGAAATGTGCTTTTAATTGAAATTTATAAAATCCACAGAATATTTACTTGAGCTTATACGATAATTCACATGGTTTTCTTGCCTACATCTCATAAAAGTCAATAAAATGTTCTTAAGAATGAAACTATAAAGATCTAGATGGTTGATCTTACGAAAATTTGTAAAGTAACCTTACTTTAACTCTTCAATTTCAGCTTCCATTACTTCTACATCAACGAGTAATTTTCAAATCAATTAAAATTCCTGAAAAAGAACATTATAAATTCAATACCCAATTAGATTATCAATGCGCAAAATATTTAAAACCTCAAAAAAAAAGAAAAAAATCTTCTGTAAGTAATTATTTGCTTTTTGATAATAATATCAACCTTCTGGAAGAATTTCATGTTCTCCTAATGATTAAGTGAAACTTTGCTGAAGGATAAATATTGTTGAAAAAATTATTGCTATCTTACGATGACACATTTATCATCAACTTTGTCACCTCTCTGTCAAAATTATTTCGCTAATTCCTATCTAACTTTTCTCATAACTGTTGCATTTCATCAAAATCTAAACATCTTTTCCTATCTTTAGTTTATTTTAAAACATTTTAATCTCAAATCTCTGATAAAATCTCAAATCTCTCAATTTCTTCCCTTTTTATTATAAATCAAAGATGTTAAAGCTCATATATCTCATCCTTCCCATTTTCAGTCAAACTATATCAAATTAGAAATCCCTGTGCCAAACTATCATCAACAAATTTCCCTCCACCGACCAAATGGGAAATAAACTCCATGTTGCATGCGACATATTCTGAAATCCCTAAATGTCTAAAGGATGGTTGAATGATGAATTAAACAATTTAGATTCTCGAGAAATTGTCAAAGAATTGATCATTTAGACTTTCCGATGATTAAGTAATTCCGGAAGAAATGTTAAGGATTGATATGTTTTCTTGTTGTTGTTGTTGTTGTTGTTGTGGTGGTAGTAATGTAAAGTTAAGTGATAACATTTCATCTTTTATTAAATAAAACTTAATTGAGCACTTTATAATCCATTCGGAATCAATAAAATTGTTCAGAAAAAAGTTACACATAGATGGAAAGTAACATTAGATAGATTTAATTATCACTTTTTAATCTACTTCTGCAATTTTTTTTTCTACAATTAAGAAAAATATTTGTTGCTAATTGTATGAATATTTTATAAAGCAGTTGTAGCGTAAAATATTAAAATGAACCAAAATTATTATCAATAAATAAAAATAAAGAAACAATGATTCTTTTTCCTCATATAAAAAAAAAAATTTATCGTCAAATGATAGAATACAATATGAGCGATACGATAGAACGGCATGAAAAAGTACGGTAAGAGGAGATGGGATACGGTAGGAGCATTTTACTTATATGAATACTATCATTTCAACCACTATTTTTACTCTTTTTCTTTCATAATTTCGTAGGTTGAAGTGGCCCAACGCTATCAATAAACCATAATATGACGAAAGTAAGCAATGTACCACATATCACTCCTGAAAAGTAATATTAAAATTACAGTAATTTCATTTGAATTGAAAATTATAGTTTAACCAATTTGCTGTGTTCCAATTGAATGATTCGAAAAATTTTGTTATGCTTATATTAGATCAAAGTTGAATAGTTTAATTCTGTTTTTTTTTTTTGGAATAATAATGAAAGAAGTAACCAAACATAAGGAAGAAAGCAGCAATCATTCCAGCAACCGTAGATTTTGATTCTTCTACCTGTCTAAAATTTAACAGTTAGAAGTTGAAAATTAACAAATTGGACTTAAAGTTACAAATTTCAATTCTGTTGTACTATTTGCTATTGTTTGCCATAGAAATATTGAATTTTAAATTTAAATTTTTGTGCTATTTCTGTAATTTTGTCTGGCAATATTCAATAGGCTTAACTTCTATCAGTAATACTTAAGTGGTGGACAATGTCAAATAAGTCGAAATTACTGAAATGATGGATATGAGGAAGAAATTGAAATAAGTTTTACTTACTTTGGTGCGTACATAAGAGCTAAGGCACTGAAATATCCACTACATGTTGACATTGAGATAGCCAAAGCAATGTAAATCCATGTATTATAAATTAATATTTCCCATGTTCGATGTGCTGATCGAAAGTTACAGATTAGCATTAGCGGAATGAAAACTGCTTGTATGATAACTGGTACCACAAGCCATTTAGGTTGAGGCTAAATTTTGTTGATTTACAATTTTAAAGTTTCATTTTTTATCGTCCATAATTTTTTTTTTTTTTTTGTTCATGAAATTTTCAAATTTATCTTGGAAAAAAAGTTCGAAAAAAGAAATACCCATTGCACGAAATTTGCCAAAAATGATCCAAAAAAAGCAAAGAAATTGAAAAAAAAGTATGTGGTTACTGGAGTGAATAATTTTTCTGAAAATATGCAAAAAAATAATTTATCCATAAGTTAATGAGAGGATATGTCTAACTGAATATATTAAACTTTAATAATAAATTATATAGTTGAGTTAAATGATATGTGAATTAAATCTTCTAGAACAAAAAGTCATTGTTTAAAATTGTTATCAGTTAACATGATAGGTAAAAAATGTAATTACATCATTTTAATCACATTATGATTTAATCGATTTGTTAAAGCAGACATCACAATTCTAAAAAAAAAAAAAAAAATCTAATCTCATAACTTTCAAAATTCATTTCAGTTAAACTTATCAATGATAGAACTGATAATGCTTACCTGGTATTACAAAGTTGTAAATACCATTTTCACTATAAACTTTTATATCAGCCATTACTGTTGGAAATAATGCTATTGTTACAACGAATATAAACCAAATATTGAAACATTGCATCCTTATCTTAACATAAATTTATATATACAAGCAATAAACTATTTCCAATACTTTATTGAAACAATTCGATCAACGATCAAATCCATTTCAGTTTTTTTTTTTTTTTTTTTTATTGGCCATTTTTGAGAAATCAGTGAATAGATTGATCTAGCAGATAAACAAAAAGGAATTAGCAAAATTAATTCGGGAGAATTGATCAAATTAATCTAGTAATTAAAATAAATACATGACAAGATCAGAATGTAAAATGACAAAAAATAAATTACGGACTATGATAAATAGAAAAAAAAAAGCAATTAGTTATATACTGATAATGATTGATAAGAAAATAAAAATTTTTTGATCAACTGAGAAATATTTCGATGTATTATTTTTATAATTTGATCATCTTAAGTTTGAACATTTTCTCATGATGAACTATTATATAAAGATGATAACTGCAATGAATTCAATGATCTCTCAATCACTGTGATTGATCTTAAATCATCGTGCTAAAAAAAAAACGGTGACAAATAATATAGTAGGAAAACTTAAAGTACAAGTAATTAGACAAGTAAAATCATAAATTAATTAATTATAGAATAAAATAACCTTTTTGAAAACGTCGTAATACAAGTATAATTTCATCCAAAAATTTATTGTTAATAAATCAATTCCACCACTGTTTGAAATGTTCGTATGTTTGCTAACTTCACAATTATTAGTTTTTAATCCAGTTTCATTTATATTAATATTTTGTTTGGATTCAACTAATATTCCGTTGAAATTTTTCTTTTCCACTTTTTCAATCGCTTTTTGCATGTAATACTGATAAAAATTCTGCAATATCACGCAAATGTTTTGACATATGTTTTTGAATATATCAGCAAGTGAATAAGATTTGAAGTAATTATAGTAAATGTAACATATGAAAATAAAAATATGAATAAAAAGGATAAAAATTAGCAAAATTAAAATAATTGTAGGAAAAAATAAAACTTCAAATTGAAAATGATTAAAACGTGATGAAATAATATTAATTTTAAACACTTACTAATTTTACAAGCACAAATAATGAACCAAAACATGTGAGAACTGCCAGAAGTGATATGAAGAAATAGAAGAAAGCAGCAGTTTTAATATCATTTGCTGCTAAAAGATAGAGTAATAAATTTAAAATTAAAATTTATTAAAATTTACTTTCATTAAACTGTTATATTTTCATAAGGATAAATCTTGAAACTGCTTAATGACATTAGACATATAATTTGTTTAAAAAACTATTAATTTAATTTTATTTACTATTCAAGCTTTACTAAGTCTCATTATTTGATAAAGTGATAGTAAGAAGCAATGGATCGTATTTGCTGCTAAAAGATGGAGTAATAAATTTAAAATTAAAATTTATTAAAATTTACTTTCATTAAACTGCTTAATGACATTAGACATATAATTTGTTTAAAAAACTATTAATTTAATTTTATTTACTATTCAAGCTTTACTAAGTCTCATTGTTTGATAAAGTGGTAGTAAGAAGCAATGGATCGTAATATATCGTAATTTTAATTTGCTACACGGATCATTTTAATTAAATGGATTTATATATTAAACTAACCAATAAGCGTTATGATGTTAACAACGGATACAAATGTACCGCAAATATTACTACCAAGAAGAATTGCATTGGTATATCGCGGTGGAAAGACTGCAACCAAGCCATATAATGAATTTTGGTACAGACCACATGCAGCATTCTGTATTGCTACCGTAGTGATCGTTATGATGAAAAATACCGTAACCGCTGGAAAAAAAATAATTAATGCAATTATTTTGTCAAAAAACTGAGCTAACAGCCCATTTTTTATTTTTTCAAATAAACAAATAGCGACATTATTTTAGTAGAGAAATTATTTGTTCAATATCATAGTGAAAAAAAAAAATGAATAATTAAATGTAGGAAACTAATAAGAGAAATTACAATTTCAATCAGTATCCTATCTTCATCAATAAATTAATTGAATTTTTAGATATAATCAAATGTAATATTCATAAAATCGGTAATTATAAGTCAACCACAGCTTTCTTTATTAGATGAAATTCCGGAATGAAACTTTTTATCCATTTAACTATTTATATTTGCTGATTAAATTAATCAATGATTGTTGCAAAAAATGCTATATATAATCGATGATTTTAGGTGCAGTTTGGATGATCAATTAAACAATCTGATCTTTCTTGAAATATTTTTAGGATGACAAACTTTCTAATAGAATCATACAAATATACGAGCAAATAAAAAGAAAATTTGTAATTTACTTCTGGAAGTATCAATAACGGTGAATATAAGAGTGATTAAACAGATCAATGCCATAACTGCAAGTGATAATATAATTCGCTTTTCAAGACTTCCTCTGTAAAATTTTCCGGTTAATCATTTTTTATCAATAATCGGAGTAATTTCTCCGTTACTCCCTTCCATAATTCCTATCATCAAGGTAACTGAAGTGTTCAGCTTCCTGTTTTTCTATCAAATTAGGTTTGACTTATGTAGAGGATCTTCTAAATATTAATATAATTTCATATAAAAAAAATTATTGAAGACAAATCTTTTTGGATAATGTTACATTAAACCATATGAAGCATACCATTTGTTTATTCATTCTTTTATTTGAGAATAAATACGAATATATTGTTGAAAATTTTGAATTAAACAAGAAAATATTGCTGCATACTACTTGTTTACCTTAGAGATATCAAGATAAGATGTTTCAGTTAACTTTTTTTTTTCTTAAATATTTTTCAAATAAATCAATCAGTATTCTATTCATTGTAAAATTTGTAAAATTTTTAAACAGTGAAATACAATTATTCGATATTAAACGAAAGGAAGAAAAGAAAAAACTAACTTGAACGTAAAAAGTAAATTAATTAAATTAAGTGTGAAATTTGGTAAATTTGAAGCTAAAATCAAATAGCTAAGGAAATTAGCTGCATAAGACGAAACATATTTTATGCCATTTCTATCCATTCCAATTAATTTATATTCCATATAATACTGCAAAAATTTTAATTTCAAAATTTCATTTCATCACTTTTCAAAATTTCATTTCATCACTTTTTCATCAATTATATTTCTGCTTCTCCTTTCGTGCATATATAATAAAAAAAAAAAAAAGTCGATAACTTTTATTTGAAAGAATCATAAAAAATTTTATTGTTCTGGAACAAAGAAAAAAAAAATTTTTTTTTTTGCAAATAAGCAATGAATCATAGGAAAAGTATGACAATACCGCCAATAATGCTAACTTACCGCAGGCGCAATAGTAATCCACATATTCCAGGTCATTAACATTCCAAATCCATGAAGTAATATAATTATATAAACAGCATAATATCTATCAACAGGTTTTGTGGATATTATCATTATTTGTGTAACTTAAGCAAATGCTGAAATGAATGATAATCCTGATATTTTTTCCGGATTTAATTTTAATTATCCTGTTTTTAAAACATCTTACACTAAAACTTCCAAATGGAATTTAACAAATTTTATTTAGAACTAACTCTTATCTTACATCTGTTTTTCTTATGTTTTCTTTTTTTTTATTTGATCAATATTATAGTAATTTGTCAACAATTATAATAATAAATGCGATGGATTTTCTGATAAATTAAATTCAGTTAACCGATAAATGATAAAATAATAAAGTTATGTGAAAACGCTATAAAAAATAATTACTTGCTTTCGAGTATAAATTTGAAAAAAAAAAGGAAAAAAAATTGTTTTTATATAAAAACAGAAAAAAAAAGCAAAGGATTAAAAACGGATATCGTAAATATATTATTAATCGTTCGAATTGATTAGTTCAGGACAGTACCATTTCAATGAGTCATTTGAAAATGAAATATTGATTGTAGGAAATTTGTGAATGGAATTATTTTCTACTGCAACCTTATCACAAAATATAAAATGAGATTGAATGAATGAAGAAATGAGAAATGTGTCGTAACAATGGTTATTAATATCACTGTGAAAAAAAGAAATGGAAATATTAGAATTTAAATTCTCATTTATCACTGATATATTTGTGACATAGATAAATTGCTTTTAAAATTTGATCATTTCGTAATCGTTCATTTTAACAGTACTATGTGTTCCTATACATATGTATTGTTTTAATTTGTTGCTGATAATCTTTCACTCATACTATTATTATCAAAAAATTTAAAATTTGTATTTAATTCTAATTCGAAATTTGTTTTCAATCCAAATGTTCCAGAATTTTTGATTGTTTTAACTAATTAATAAATTCCTGATATATATTTATTTATTTATCAGAAAATTTTAAGTATTAAAAATGAGTGCTAATTCAATGATGAAACTTTATCAGTGCATATGATGATAAAATTGCATGAAATAAACAATTTGCTGATTGTGCAAGAAAGTTTTACACGAATTATTGTGGATTTCAGGTAATCACTTCATTTTTTTTTTTTTTTTTGAAAATATAAACTATTTTTATTTTTCATTCGGTGTATTGTTGGTTTTAATCCAATAATTAGCAGATTATTTGGTAAATTATTAAATAATACACTTAAATTTTACTACTTTACTTAATTGTTATGCACAAATGATTGCATGTAAAATTTATTTTATTTTATTGGAGAAAATTTTTAAAATTAATTTTATTTTATTGGAGAAAATCTTTCACTCATATTATTTTATTTAATGACCAGATGGAGTAATAGTAGCTTTTGATCCTTTTTATAAAACCATAAAAAGAAAAGGATGAGAAATTTTATGACAAATGTTTGAATAGAACTATTCTTGTTTTGAATACGAAGTGTAATTTGTTTGTGAAAGATGTTTCAAATTTTAATTGAATGTTAAATTTTGAAATTTGTGGAATTATCGATCTCTACGTATGTCTATTTAAAGGGGAAATAGTTTTTTTCTTTTATTAAATTTTGAAAAAAAATTTTTTAACTTAAAATGTTTGGAATTTTTGATCATTTTAACTAATCAATGCAATATGATGGTGTAACTTATCGATAACTGAACAATAAATTTAGATTTATTTATCAATGCAAATACATTTCATTAAATTTTTAAATTGATTGAATTCAGTTAAACTATAAATTAAATAATCGATAAATTTTAATGAGACTTTTATTTGATGCACTAAATAGCCAATTTATTAATTAAAAATAGCATAAAGTGCAATTATCAAGGAATCATTAGAAAATTTTCATCATTTTTTGAAATCATTTAAAACTTTTACTCACTTGTTGTATGAATAATAATAATAATAATAATAATAATAATGTATTTAGAAGTAACTGCAACATATTTTCAATAAAATTATTTTATCATCTTCATATTTATCATAACAATAAGGACATCGTAATATAATCTTATCGAATAAAGAACAGCTATTTTACATTTTATAATATTTTAATTTTTATTTCATCATCTTTATATTTATCATAACAATAAGAAAAAAATAATATAACAAAAAAAAAAAACTTAGATATAGAATGAACTACAACTCAAATTAAACATGTTTATTTTATAAAATTAGTTCGCTATTTCCGACAACATATAATAGTTGTAAAATTAGTAATTATTGATTAGTTAATAATGAAATATGATAAGATATAGTTTCGAAAATTTTTGATTTATCGATAAAAGAAAAGTGCCAAATAAATCAATCAATTAAACTGATCAAAATGATTTGATAATTAAAATTATATATGTATATATAAGCTAAAAATAGTATGATTCAAATTAAATTTATCTCCAATGAATGAATGGATTTAAAAAATTTGCCTTTTATTTTATTTTGTTTGATCAGCTATAGCTATAAAAAGTATTTTAGTTTCTCAGTGCATTTTAGTGATTAATTTCTCAATGAATTTGTGCATCACAGATTTCGTTATGATTTAAAAAATTGTGATAATATCATATTATCAATTATCAAAACTATTTTTTCATGAAAATTTTTAAAAAGTGTTTTTTTTTTCTCAATTTATTTAGTGGATTTTTTTTTTAATGAAATAATAGCTTTATTAATTATCATATTTAATCCAATTTTTATCATATGTTACATTTGGTTGAGAAATAATTTAAATTTGAAAATTACGTTGAAAATTTTCTTTTTTCCAAACCAAATTCTACTTACAAGTGTGAAAATATTGCAAACAATCATTTTTATGAGCAATTGATATCATTTTAAAATTTATTTCTTACTGCACAAAGAGTAAAGATCATTTGATATTTGTTTGCTCAATTTTTTGATATCAATATGCAATAGTTTGACCAATCTTTTACATTCGTTTAATTTGATTCATTTAAATTCTTTACTTAATTTTCCCACAATTTATTTCTTTCTTTTCATCTTATATTCGTAAATTTTTAAATCCTACGAAATTGTAATTGTATTATTGCTATAAATTAATTAATTGTATTGTGATTGTTAGTAAATAAAAATGGTCAAAACAAACTTTTTCTTTTTCTTAACATTTGTGTCAACTTCAAATCATAATTAAGAATGATTCTCCGACAAAAATATACATTTTCTCGACAATCTCTACCTGTAAAATATCTACTTCGTAAATTTTTTTTTANCTGATTAATTTAAAACTTCAAATCATAATCAAGAATGATTCTCTGACAAAGATATACATTTTCTCGACAATCTCTACCTGTAAAATATCTACTTTGTAAATTTTTTTTTACCTGCTTAATTTAATTCGAATGCCAAAAGATCATCGATATTGAATTTCTCGATCATTTCTTGTTTAATTGATGAAATTGGCTTTGATGATTCATTTTTACTATTAATATTTATGCATTACAATTTATTTAATTTTTACAATCTAACATTCCTTCAGTCAAAACAAAAAAAAAAAAAAAGAAACAGAAAAATGGGCAGGAAGTAAATATTAACTTTAAAAAAAAAAAAAAAACGATTAAATGAGGATTTTGTTGATTAGTACCCATAAAAGAATTTTGTTCTGTCCAATTTACTAATTTCAGTTATCCGGGTAAAAAATTGATATTTGCCCAAAATAATTTTAAAACAAATTTCTTTCTCCCTAATCTTTTCCTTTTTTTAGGTATGTAAATTATAATAGTATTAATTAGCAGTTAACAAGTTTTTCAGCGATATGTTTTATTCAAAAACTTAATATTGTAAAGTAAGTTCAAACAAATGCTTTATTTAAAAAAAAAAAAATCAATAATTTAAATTCATTTCAGCATTGCTATGTACATCATTAACATTTTTAGAAGAGTTAACTGATTATTTTGCACTATCTGTGGCAACAATAGTATTAAAAAGAAGTAGTAGTATCAGTAGCAATAGTATCAGTATCAGTAACAGTAGTATCAGTAGTAGTAGCAGTATTATCAGTAGCAATAGCAGTAGTATCAGTATTAGAATCAGAGGTTGCAGTATTATCATCAGTTGTAGTAGCAGCATCAGTTGTTGCACTATTATCATCAGTAGTATCACTATCAGTAGTTTTAGCACCATTATCAGTAGTTGTAGTATCACTATCAGTATTTTCAGCATTATTATCAATAGTTGTAGTATCATTATTAGTAGTTTTAGTATCACTATCAGCAGTTGTAGTATCACTATCAGTACTTTTAGCACCATTATCAATAGTTGTAGTATCATTATTAGTAGTTTTAGTATCACTATCAGTAGTTGTAATATCACTACCAGTAGTTTTGGCATCATTATCAATACTTGTAGTATCATTATTAGTAGTTTTAGTATCACTATTAGTAGTTGTAGTATCACTACCAGTAGTTTTGGCATCATTATCAATAGTTGTAGTATCATTATTAGTAGTTTTAGTATCACTATCAGTTGTAATATCACTACCAGTAGTTTTAGTATCACTATCAATAGTTGTAGTATCATTATCACTAGTAACACTATCAAAATTACTACCAACAATATTTGGACCAATATCAACAGCATTAGCAATGATAGTTGCTGTTGTTGTTTTTGTTATTGTTGTTGCTGTTCCTGTAGAATTTGTTCTTGTTGTTGTTGTTGTTGTTGTTGTTGCTGTTTTTGTTGTTCTTTTCGTTGTTGTTGTTGTTGTTGATTTTATTTTTGTTTTATTACCAATTATCGTTAACTGATCACCTTTACATCCTTTCGACAAATATAAATCACTATTCACATCAAAGTAATTTATATGATCTAACGGATTGTTTGCTAAAACCAAATTACGACATGCGTAATCTTCCGATAATGTGCATATCTAAAAATAAATAATTTCAAAAATTATCATAAACAATCATATTCTAAGTATCAACTGATAAAAATTAATAATATATATATATTGCTGTTATCAACGTAAACAACTATGCATTAATTAAATGAAACTAAAATTATGATTAAGATAAACAATTGGTGATTAAAAATAAAATAAATTTGAATTAGTGAGTAAATTTTATGTGTTGATAAGATGAGTAAAAGTTATAATTATGTTTGAAATGAACTGATTAAAATATTAATTATGATATTAGTTCTATCCGACACATTGTTATATGATAGTAAGAATATATATACTATCTCGATTATTAAATAATTATAAAAAAGAAATCTTATTTTTTTTTTTTTTTGCTAAGATGAATTTATCATTAAATTTGAATGAAAGAAACTTACACTAAATTTATCATTCTTTTTCATATCATTATCATAATAAACCAAATAACGATAAAAATATCCTTGTCGTTCTGCAATTGTTGGTGATAATAATAAACCAATTGGATTTATTGATGCTGGCATATTTGTTACCTAAAAATAAATCATTTAGTCATAAAATTATAAAATAAAAGATTTTTAAATATATTATAAAATTGTATCATTTAGTTTACCTAGAAATAAATTTTTATCATTTTCTTTTTTCTTCTTTTTCTTTCGTATCAGTTAGTCATAAAATTATAAAAAAAAAGAGAAAGGAAAAATTAAATAAAATGCAAATAAATTAAGATAAAAAAAAATTTTAATATCAAAAAATTAAAATTTGGAAATTTACAAAAAAAAAAAATCTTGATGACAAAAAAAAAATTATGATTGATTTTGCTAAAAATAAAAAAAGATTTATTGAAAAGTTAAATTTGATAGTAATTTAAATTTTGATAAAATATTACTAAAAAATTATTTCATCAATATTTGATTGTTAATAAATTGATGATATGAAATTCGAATGATGATAATTGTTATTGATCACTTACCGGATCACCACGATGAACTACTCTGTAACGAACTTTGACATTTTCTTCAACAGCTTGTGCAAATGCTACATTACCGGTTCTTGGCTCACCGAATGTCACAAGACGAATTAATTTAGCCGGAAATATACCCTTTTTTATCAGATATAATGCTGTCATTGATGATAATGATCCACCCAATGAATGACCTGTACACTGAAATGTTAATTTTAATCTAATTTTTTGTTTAAATTTAAAATATTAAAAAGCTACACAAAAAACAAATCATTTTTTTTTTAAATTTTAAAAAAAAATTATCAAAAATTAGGCACTGCAATGTTAATTCTAATTTTAGTTTTTTTTTTTAAATATAAAATATTAGAAAGCTGTACAAAAAGCAAATGAATTTTTTTAAATTTTAAAAAATTTTTAAAAAATTAGGCACTGAAATGTTAATTTTAATTTTAGTTTTTTTTTAATTTAAAATATTAAAAAGCTACACAAAAAGCAAATGGTTTTTTTTTAATTTTAAAAAATTTTTCAAAAG
>SSBO01000012.1:23072942-23122303 GCA_005281725.1 Wuchereria bancrofti | reverse complement strand
TTAATTTTAATTTTAGTTTTTGTTTAAATTTAAAATATTAAAAAGCTACGCAAAAAGCAAGTGATTTTTTTAAATTTTAAAAAATTCTTCAAAACAAAAAAAAATTATCAAAAATTGGGCACTAAAATGTTAATTTTAACTTAATTTTTTTTAAATTTAAGATATTAAAAAGCCACCCAAAAAGCAAATCATATTTTTTTAAATTTTAAAAAATTTTTCAAAAAAATTATCAAAAATTAGGCACTGAAATGTTAATTTCAATTTTAGTTTTTTTTTTTTAGTTTAAAATATTGCAAAAAAAGCAAATGATAACAGATAATGCTATTAATATTATTTCTTTTTTTTTTCTTTGCAATGTATGACTAATTTTGAATGGTTGATAATATCATTAATTAATTCAAATACATACATATAATTATTTTTTTTTTTTTAACATGAATTACAATAAATCTTTAATTTAAACTGCTAACTTTAATTGTTTACTCATTTTCGTTTATTTTCTTTTTCCTTCTCATTTTCATGACTCATTTTTATACTAATATTATTTCAGTAATGAAATAATTTAAATTACATACCCAAACTTCATAACCGGGATACTTTTTCTTCAGCTTAATAAGGTCATCTTTCATGCCACTTCCTTTGAAAAGACGCTCAAATGCGCCATGAAAATAGGTCGCCACACCGCCACCTCCTTCGAAATTTTGCCATACACCCAATTGCGCTGCTACCATATGTATAAACTATAAAATGACAATAATTGTTAAAAAATGATAACAATAAAATGATAACGATAATAGTTTGAATTATGATTATTATTATTGTTATTATTATTATTATTAATTCCCTTCTTATTAATGAACATCTAAATTTTATTACTATTGTTGTTATTATTATTAATTCCCTTCTTATTAATGAACATCTAAATTTTATTACTATTGTTGTTATTATTATTAATTCCCTTCTTATTAATGAACATCTAAATTTTATTACTATTGTTGTTATTATTATTAATTCCCTTCTTATTAATGAACATCTAAATTTTATTACTATTGTTATTATTATTAATTCCCTTCTTATTAATGAACATCTAAATTTTATTACTATTGTTGTTATTATTATTAATTTCCTTCTTATTAATGAACATCTAAATTTTATTACTATTGTTATTATTATTAATTCCCTTCTTATTAATGAACATCTAAATTTTATTACTATTGTTGTTATTATTATTAATTCCCTTCTTATTAATGAACATCTAAATTTTTTCCAATATTTTGTCATCGATATTAAAAAATTTTTCAATCAAAAAATGTTAAATTTACATAAATGATTAGTGAAATTTTAGTCGATACCTTCTTTTGATACAAATAATTCAATAAAAATCGAGAAAAATAATTAAATTTGTTGAAATTTATTAAAACACTAATTAATTATCATTTTAAAGATTTAATACTTTACATTAATTTATAATTATCATCTCTTATAAATTATATTATATTAGTTTTTATTTTGTCATATTGCATTGTAAGCATTTAAAATTTCCGTTTCCATTTTTTTTTTTCTTTTTTTTTGATAATTTTAAACTGATGCAAAATGAGGTAGAAATATTTTAGGAAATAATGGAAAACTATTAATATTTTCAGTACAAATAAGCATATTTTCTTGAAAGAAAAAAGAAAAAAAAAAGAGAGAAGAAAATTATTTAAAATTTACATACTTCGGTAATTAATTGTTTATCCATATTACTTGATTTGTAAACAACATAAATACTTTTACTACTTTCAGAAACAGCAAGCATTGAAGCACAAAAATTATGTGATTGATCACATTCCACTTCATAACGTTTTATCAAT
The DNA here is from genome assembly GCA_005281725.1 of Wuchereria bancrofti. Taxonomy (NCBI): domain Eukaryota; kingdom Metazoa; phylum Nematoda; class Chromadorea; order Rhabditida; family Onchocercidae; genus Wuchereria; species Wuchereria bancrofti. The sequence continues at coordinate 23,120,450 of SSBO01000012.1, read as the reverse complement.
CTTAATGAACAAAAATTAATTAATTAATTAATTAATTAATTAGTGATCAAAAATGAACAAAAATTACAAAATGAACAAAATGAACAAAGATTAATTAATTAATGATCAAAAATGAACAAAAATTAATTAACTAAAATACTATTAAATATTGATTAATGTGGAAAATTTTGATGTAAAATAATTTCTGATATACTATAAATTAAATAATATTAATTAAAAAAAAATTAGTTAAAATATGAAATAGAAAAAAAAAAGAATAATAAGTAATTAATAAAATAATAATAAGTATTATTACTTACCGTACATTAGGTTGGCTATTAGCAAGGCATTCTTTAGGATTTTTATTTCGAACAGCCAATACTAGGCTAAATAATGAACGGCCAAGTTTATCAGTATAAGGATATTCCTCATCAGGTGGTGCTTTTTCAGGACACATAAATGGTTCACGTACGACAACACTTTTACCTGTTACAAAAGAAAGTGGCTCATCACATACTGATCGATCAGTATGCCATCTGAAAAATTTTTTAATTGAAAAAAAAAAAAAAAATTGATTGATAAAATTTCTAGTGATAAAATATATTAATAATGATTTTTGAATATTTCAATGTGATAATGAAGAAAGATAATGAATGAATTTTGTTGAGTAATTAATTGTAAAGATTAAACAAAATGAATTGAAATTTAATGTTTTATTTTAAAAAATTAAGAAAAAAAAATAAATAAATGAATGAAATGAAACAAATTTATTGATAATACTTTTTTTTTTGTCAACACAAATTATATTTTAATTTTTTTGCCTTTTTTTTTCAGCAAAATAAAAAATAAATATTTTTTTAATTAGATTTTATAAAATAAATATTACCCGCAAAATCGTTTAAATCCTGGTAATGGACGATATGATTTAACACATGAAGCGCAATCTTTATATTTTGAGCAATCACTGATAAGATGACCATTGATTAGAATGCAAAACGAAAATAGTGATAACAAAATTTGTAACATTTTTTGTAGAATTTATTATTCCTAAATATTTTTTTTATGTTAATTTTGAAATTTTAATCGCATACAAATGATAGTAGTGACATTCTTTTTCCTTTTTTCCTTTTTTTTTAGTGATAATAAAATTGCTATCATTTAGTTTATTCTAATTAATACATTTCTATGTTTTTATAAGTTATTCTAATTAATACATTTAGTTTATTCTAATTAATACAATATTGCATAACTGTACTAATTGCATGTAAATATTATCCTAAAATCAATTACCAAATATCAAATTACACAATATCAATTACTCAATATTAGTGAATTAATATTAGTTATTACTGATTATTGATTACTTCATATTAATTTTAATTATAGCAGTCAATTTAGTACCAAATTACATGAATAAGTAATACTCAATATAAAGTTGTATAATATCAATGCAATATTAGTTTACTCAAATACTGAAATACTTCATATAAAATTAATACAATATCAGTTAAATGAATTAATAGAAATAAGAAAGAAATATTTTCAAAAAAAAAAAAAAAAAAAAACAAAAATTAACGATAGAAAATGTCACACTTACTATCATTAATAAATACCCATTCTATTACAATCATTTTTCTTTTTTCTTTTTTTTTTTTCTTTATTTATTTATTTATTTTTATTTTCGGGTTTTTTTTTTCTTTCTTTTCCTTTTTGGGAAAAATTCTTCAATTCAAAAAACGATTTAATTCAATTTAATTTATACATTTGAAAATAAAAATTAACTATTTTCTTTATTTTATTTTTTTATTTTTTTTTTTTAAACAAATGTTAAATAATAATATATCACTTCATTGAGATACATATAAAATGCAAAAAAAAAAAAAAAAAATAATTAGAATGGAATTTTTGTTATTAGTGAATTAATGGATCATTGCCATTATAATTTTATAATGAAAACAAATATTTTTCAAATTTTTTTTTTTCAACTTTTCTCTTTTTCATCAATTTTATTTCATTCAATTTTATTATATTAAATAAAAGTGCATTTTATAATTTTTTGAAATAATTTATAAATGTGCATTGAAATGAATGAAAATGCTTATTCATGCATGAAAACATCCTTTTAACAATGAAATTTTCAATATTTCAATAAATTTAACAATAATTTAATATATTTAACATATATAGATTGATTTAAAAAAAAAAGCAAAAAAAACATTCAAAATATTCGAATATAAATGAAAAACTTAATTAATAATGAAAATTGCTTAGTGAAATTAGAAAATTATTTATCAATTGTCTCTTTATCAAAAAAAAAAAAATTTCATGCAGATATTTGCTATCACTAAAAAGACAATCAAATATATTTACTATTTTAAATCTAATTTATAATTTTTCAAATTCCACATACTTCAACTCTAATAAACAAATTTTCTTATTCTATCTTTTTTTTTTTCAAAAGAAAAAAATTTAAAAAAAAAAAAACAACAACTATTATAATTTAAAGCGTATTGGATATTAAATAAAAATTATTGTTAATGTTTAGAAATTAATTGTTCGAAAAAAGTTAAAATTTTGTTAAATTTGAGCAAAAATTTATATAATTGAAAATTTTTAATTTTATAATGGTAGTAGAATTCGATTCATTCATTGTATGCATTTTAACGTTCATCAATTTACCCATTAAAAATTTTTCTTTTTTAGGTCATAACACCGATACACATTCATCCGTATACATTCGACATACATTTACACAACAATCATTTTGCAAATGTCATTGATATGATAGTGTATCAAGTATTTATCACTACACAATATTACATGTGGAATTTACGTAATACTGATAATAGTTTTATCAAATATTTATCACTACACAATATTACATGTGGAATTTACGTAATACTGATAATAGTTTTATCAAATATTTATCACTACACAATATTACATGTGGAATTTACGTAATACTGATAATAGTTTTATCAAATATTTATCAGTTACATCTTACATGGACATAATCAAATTGTGTAATATAAAATATTACATGGATAAATTAAGTATTAGGAAATATTCATAATAATATTTATCAAAATTATATATTTTTGTAGTGTAATATGGGAAATTTAAAATTTTATAATAATTTAATAAATTGATAAAAAAATTTTTGTTTAGCAATGATAAATGATATTTTATCGATTTTTCTCTTTTTTTTTTCATCGAATACATTAATTAAAATTTTTGTATTGAGATTAATTTGCAATTTATTATTATGTTATGTGCAACAAAAATATGCAAAAAAAGATTTAATTAAATTTAAATTAATTGATTTTAGCATGTAGCAGTCATGAATTTTTGTTTTATTTAATTTTAAATTTCGATTAATGAATTTTTTGAAATGCTTTTGCTTTTTTTCATCTTCGTATTTTCTTTCAGAATTTAATAATCAATAGATTATAATGATTTAAGCATTTAATAATTTATGACAATAATTTTCATTCTTTTTCAGGTGAATTTAAAATTGAAATTACTGGCAATTTTATTTTAAATACAATCGTTATTTCATTACAATTATATTCAAATATAAAATTGAAATATGATAAAGAAAAATATGCTAAAGGAGATTTGCTTCTGTTGAAATTGGTGATAAGTTCTTAACATTCTTAAGATAAGGTAAATAGATAAACAGGTGGGAAAAGATTTTGCTAGTCTAATTTAATCGTAATTTTGAATCATTAAATGAATTACACCCTAAATTTAATTTACTTAAATTACCTATTCGAATTAATTTAAAATAACTGTTTTAGAAATGAAATCATATGATATGAGCAATCTTTGTTTCACTATTTTAAACATTATAAAATATCATATCATTTCCTTTTCAATTCTTATTTGTCGTATTTTATCATATTATCAGCTTTTTTTTTTTTTTTTGTTTTTAATGACAAAAGTAAAATAGCAAAAAGTTTATGACTTTTACTTATACATCATAAAGTAAAGTAAAGTAAAGTATGCTGCAATAATAGTAAAAGTAATAATAGTAATGACAATAAATAGTAAATATAAACAAGAGTAATCCATTCATCATTATGTAAAATTATTTCTAAAAATAGCCTGATTTTAATTTTAACAGTTTAGATTCAATCTTTAAAAATTTAAATTATTACTTGCAAAATTATTTTGAATTAAAAGTAAGCAAGCAATAAAGTGAAAAATGATAAAATTTATACAAATCTAAATTTTAAATTGTTGAAGAACAAAAAAAAAAAACTGAAAATGAGAAAAGATTGCGAAAGAGGAAGAATTGATATTAAATTAGCATTATTTACTAATAATTGCCTCAATTTTTCAAATTTTTCGTCTACTGTAGACGAAACTATTTAATGTTAGTATTTCTGGCAGCAAATATCGTTTACATTTTGCGCATTTATTCATTTGACATTTTTATTTTATCTTCTTTTTTTTTCATGTTGATCTTTTTAAGTAATACTAATATTCCTCTTCTTCTTCTCTTTTTCAATTCCTTTTTTGAGTTTCATCGTTTATTCTTTTAAAAATTTAAAATAATTGATAAATTTTGTGCAAGAAAAAATTCCTCTTTGTCTTATTAGAAAACTAATTAAAAAATTCTTCTCTTTTTCAATTCCTTTTTTGAGTTTCATCGTTTATTCTTTTAAAAATTTAAAATAATTGATAAATTTTGTGCAAGAAAAAATTCCTCTTTGTCTTAATTAGAAAACTAATTAAAAAATTCTTCTCTTTTTCAATTCCTTTTTTGAGTTTCATCGTTTATTCTTTTAAAAATTTAAAATAATTGATAAATTTTGTGCAAGAAAGAATTCCTCTTTGTCTTAATTAGAAAACTAATTAAAAAATTAATCGATTAGTATTTAACAAAAAATAATAATAACTTTGTTGCATTTAAATACTTGTAATATTATTATGTTTTATGAATTATATAATTTCATTGATAAATTATTTTTAGCTTTCTTCTAGCATTTTATAATTTTCCAATGCTATTTTTAATTCTTCAATGTTTTTTCTTTCAAATTTCAAATATTTCTTTCATTTCATCTTGATTTTCTTTTTATATTACATTTCCAATATCAGTTAAATGCTTTTCTTTTAAATTTCAAATATTTCTTTCATTTCATTTTGATTTTCTTTTTATATTCCATTCCTAATATTAGTTAATGTTCAGTTCACACCTTCAGGATATCGTTTATTTTACTGATGATATTATGGATCACAAATATGATCCGGAAGACATACCGGATAATGCAAACATTGCCAAAGAGTGGAATGATTGTTGGAAGAAGATTCCAGAAAAACAAAATGAGTATAAAGATCAAAATGGAAGTAAAATGACCAATGGTCATTTAGTGATTACTGAGTGGAATAATGAATGCGAGCAAAATATATCAAAAAAATTAGATAGCGAAAGATGGAATCGAGATAAAAAAGGATTAAAATTTGAAAATAATACAAATACTGAAAATGCAATTATTGGAAATCACGAAGAATTCAAAGTGGACAAACAATTTGAAAGTGTTAAATGGAACAAAGATTTGGAAATCCCGGGATTACTGATAAATATCTCGAGAAAGTGTTCGTTGGCATTATCATCATTCCAGATATTATCAGATACTTTTCAACAATATTACACTCAATGCTGCGACACTTTTCATATTTGTCACAATGATTTGACAATGGAAACATCCGAGCAATGTGCAGCGCTAACATATGCAATTATCAGATTACTATTTCATATTGGTTATAATCCGGAAAGAATAACCGTTTCCGGAATTGATACATTAATGATGCTAGCTGCTAAAGATGCGATGAAACTTGATGATGCATGTTTTGCATGGAAAGCTATCAAATCACTGATAAATATCGATGGTGATAATTCGATGATGAACGCTAAACAAATTAATGAAATCCTATCAAAATTAGATATTAATTTTGAAAATGCAATTTCGTTAATTAATGTTCAACAATTAATCTTATCGAATACGCAATCACTTATAGCAGCAATTCTTACAAGCGAAGAGCAAAATCAACAATTTTTAAATGATCAATTAAAATCTTACATGGTATTTGGATCATCAACAAATAATTGTCAAATGAAGCATATTGAGAAATTTGATGATTTCAAAACATTTATTACTTTTCAAAAAGATTTCAAACTTCTTAATGCTTTACAAAAAGCTTTAATTGAAAAGAAAACTGTGACAAATTTACCACTGAAAAAACAATTTTATCAGTGGAAAAAATTATCAACGAAAAATGATGCAAAAATTTTCAACGTACAAATAAATTTGAAAGATGAAAAATATTTATTCGCTCATTTGATCCATAATTGTAATATTTTATCAGCTGCTACATTACTTACTACTATTTGTTGCTCATTTTCAAATATTTTTAAGTGTTATATTTTTAAAAATGTCACATTCTTATTTCCTGTTATTTTTACATTTGAAAATGATTTTATTAATTTTAAAATTCAAATTTCTGCTAATATTTGCACTGTTACATATGCAAATCATCAATGTGTTACATTTCAATTTGATGATAATTATTGCCAAACTATCAACAAATCTCCAAATATCTATGATAGCATTGATGAATTAACTATGAAATCAGGATTAAATGTTAAATTCGTAACTGAAGAAGAATTTTATACTGAAATGGAAAAGTATTACTATCAATATTATGCGGAATTTCGCTCTGTGAAAAAATTAATAATAAATAAAAATTGTGGTACGGTGGAACTTATGCCAAGTAAACATTTCGATGTGTTAATCGATGGTGCTATGCAAGCAATTGTTTTTATTTACATTCAACAATATGGTATAAAAAAATCGATAACATTGGTACCATTTCATATTCAACAATTTAATATTATTAGTAATAGTCGAGAAGAAGTAATTTCGATTGGAAGAAGCAATAATTTGGAATGTAATAATAATGCTAATATATTAGCATTTGTTAAAATTCAATTAAAAAATGGACAATTTTTGGGTTCATTTCAATTTACCACTGATAAAATTACTATTCTAGCAAATGCTATCAGTTTTTATCCGATAACATCAAATCAAATGATGATGCAATCATTGAACAATGAAACAAATCAAAACTTGTCAACATGTAACAAAACAAAAAAATTGAAGTTGAAAAATAAAACTGATGATAATCGATCAACAGTAGCAGAAAAATTAGTCGAGAATATCTTAACAAAAAAAACGGATGAAAAAATTATCAGTATTAAATCAATTGCATGTCGTTTACCCAAAAATATTTCTGATCCAGCTGAATTTTGGGATGCACTTAAAATTGGTGAAATAATGACAGGTAAAATACCATGTGAAAGAATTAATGAAAGAGATAATTTAGCTACTGAACAATATGGTATGCCAATTAGATGTGCTAATTTTTTAGCTAATAATATTAGCTATTTTGATGCAACATTTTTTGATATTTCACGTAGTGAAGCAGAAAAAATGGATCCACAACAACGTTTACTATTGGAATGTGTTTATGAATGTATGGAAAATGCTGGTTTAACAAAATTAAATGATGCTGGTTTTTTTGTTGGCTTTATGTCAAATGAATATTCAAATATTATCAAATGTGATGATGCATTATCAATGCTTGGTGCTAGTGCTAGCATTGTTAGTGGACGTTTGAATTATTTATTTGATTGTAATGGACCAGCAATAACAATTGATACAGCATGTAGTTCAAGTTTAGTTGCATTACAAGCAGCAATTCAAGCATTATTTTATGGACAATGTAAAAATGCTATTGTTGCAGGTGTTAATTTAATTTTAACTGAGCAAAGTATTGGTCAACGTGCAAATGGTCATTTATTAGCTGATGATGGTATATGTCGTAGTTTTGATGCATTATCAAGTGGATATGGTAGAGCAGATGGTTGTGTAGCACTTCTTTTAAGTATTACTGATAATGATAATAATGATAATGAACAAATGATAAGTGTCATTACAACATCAATTGGTCATAATGGACAAAATATTTCACTAACTGCACCAAATGGTTTAGCACAAGAAAAATTACTCCAACAATGTTTGAGTAAAATTTCTGAAAAACAAACAATTGATTATTGGGAAGCACATGGTACAGGTACTAAAATTGGTGATGCTATTGAATTAAAAGCATTACAAGCTAATTTACAGGATTGTTTAATTAGCACTGTGAAGACACATTTTGGACATTCAGAAGCTGCTGCTGGTGCTAGTGGATTGGCTAAAATTTTGCTACAATTTAAATATGATTATATTCCAGAACATGGATCATATCAATTTTTGCAAAATTTACAAAATGGAAATTTATATTTACCTATTATTGGTGAAGAATGGAGAAATGATACAAATGTCTTATTAGCTGGAATTAGTTCATTTGGTATTAGTGGAACAAATGCTATGGCAATATTACAATCAAAAAAAGTAACTTGTAAACGTGCTAAATTAAGGATAGCAATAAAATTGCAAACATATATTTGTCCAATATCAGCAAAAAGTATGGAATCACTAAATATGCTAGTGATAAGTTATCAAACAATGCTTGAAAATACTTATCAAATGATGGAAGATATTTGTGCGACAGCATCATTTCATCGAAATCATATGCAATTTCGTGCTATCATCGTTTTACACAAGAGAAAAATTATGCAAAAATGGATGATGATGGATTATGAAAAAGGAGCAATGATAGGATTAAAATTATCAAATCATTCATACCTACATGTATTTTCTTGGTTTTATTCCATTTTTCCAAAATTCCGGATGAATTACAAATTTTATCTTCCATTAATTAAGCATTTTACAATGCAACAGCAAATTTTGGCAAAATTTCGACAAACTCAAAGTGTTGTTATTTTAGCTGGTCTTTTAAGTTTAATTACTTTTTTAAATGATATTGGCATTAAATTAAGTGCTATTTATGCCTATGATAATTTATCATTAATGGCAGCTCATTTAATTACAGGTAAATTAGAATTTACCAATGTAAACAATAAAATATACTCAAATATGCAAATTTTTACGCCGAAAATTCTAGCAACAGAGAAGCGTATTGATAATTATAAGTGGTATAAATTAGATATTATCAGAGATCAGAAAAATTTTGAATATGAATTGATGGAAATGATTGGAATATCATATTTACAAGGAAATTGTATTAATTGGAAACATCTCTATTCGTCACCATTTTATCAAATTACACTTCCAAATTATCAATTTAAACGTGAATCATATTGGATTACAAAAAATTCACCAACAATTGATCATTGGTTAATTGGACGTTTGATGAAAGATGAAAAAGATGAATGTATTTTCATTAATCAAATTAGCAAAATGACAAATGCAAAATTGATGGCATTTAAATATAATGGACAAATGCGCTTTTCATTTGGTATTTGCTGTGAAGCTATTATACAAGCGCTTCAGCTAACATTTTTGAAAAATATTACTATCAAACAATTGCAATATTTTTTTCAAAATTTCACAATGAACAAATATTTGATGATGGAAAATGATTGGATAAAAACAACAATTACAAAATATTCAACGAAGAAATATCACGTAAAATTAACGTCTACGTCAAGTATTATTTGTGAAACAATTATTATGCTTAATGTTCATGCAACTACAATGAAAACAATAAATATTAATAAAAATGAAAATTTTATTATAAAATCAAATTTTTACGAAATGCTCAACAATAAAGGAATATTTTATGATGAAATTTATCAAATAATTATTCGTACTTCTTCTTCTTCTTCCTCTAATGAAACAATATTTATAGCAAAATGTTGTTATCAAATTTTTCTTATATTAGAAGCAATAATACAAAGTGCATGCTATTGTAATATTTTAAATCCATTTGATATTTATGGTGAAGAGAAATTTATCATTAAAAATTTAAATTTTCACACGGCATTTTTCACCCAATCAACTTTGTATTTATCGATCGAAAATCGTAAAATTATCGCATATGGCGGAAATGATCAAAGGATAATGATTAGTGTAAATTTGAATGATAGTAATGGTAATAAAAAAAAGTGTAATGAAAAATTTGATAAAATGAAATGTGGAAAAAAAGTGAAAAATGATAAGAAAAAATGTGATCAATTTATCAATATTTCCACTGTTACTTATCATGATTACATTGATAAAGTACGACATGCTGTTGAAGATATTCGTAAAGATGATTGTTCAATTAGCAATGAGCAATTATCAGCATCATTTATTGAACTTGGTCTTGATTCATTATCAATTACTGATCTTGCTAATCGTTTAAATACAATTTATTTTCCTAATTTGCAATTTAGTGCTGTTGATCTTTTCAATTATTCCAGTATTAATCTGTTAACGGATGCAATTTATAAGCATAAAATATCATCAAGAATTACTGATAATAAAGAAGATGAAAAGATAAGTGAAAAAACGATGAAGCATTCTTCTGATATTATCACTACGCTGAATGAATTCTCGACATGTAAAGAGGAATCTCGACATACATTATCAATGTTAGATGATAATGATAATTATGCATATACACAAATATTCTTTAAAAAGCAATCAAGAGATGATTGTATGAATGTTATCATCACTGATAAGGAATTTTTATTGGAACAAAAATCGGATAATGAATTGGCAATCATTGTAAGCAATAAAATGCAAAAATATGCAAGCATTCAGGATGATGTCAAAATATTGCACTTCAATAAAAGAAATTCTGCAAATTTCAAGTGTAATTTTTTATCACATCTAATTGATCATAAAATAATTATGATCAAATTTGAATTAAGCAATAATTTTTCACTACGATATCTTATCGACTTATTACTTCAATTGACAGAAGTAATCATTCAATCTAATCAAACATTTGTATTTTCTAGTAAATTTGAATATGAAAGTGCTAATAATGCATTTGCGCTAGGATTTGCTAAAAGTTTATGCGCTGAATTATATCCCAAAGTGCAATATGAATGGAATTTTATTTTACAAAAAATTTCAAATTTTAACAATTATATGAAAGAATTATCCAAATTATCGATTGAAAAAACAAATAAAAATTTAAAAGAAAGATGGCTTATAACTGGTGGTCTTGGTGGAATTGGCTGGCAAATGGCTAAATATATTGGATATAATCGAAAAATTTCACATCTTTTTTTGCTTGGTAGAAAAGAACCAAATGAAATGCAAAATGAAGAAATGAACAAAATGCGTGATTGTGTAGGCGTTGACGTACGTGCAATTTCTGTTGATTTAACATCACAAATACAAATGAAAGAATTTTTTGAAAAATTACCAGTAACTCTAACAAGTATTATTCATAGTGCTGGTTGTATTTATGATACGTTAGCATCGAAACAAACTCGTTCAACTTTTCGACTTGTAACTGAAGCAAAATGTAATGGATTATTAATTTTGAATAAATTATCTCGTTCACATCCAATTCAACATTTTATTATTAATTCATCTATTTCTGCAATAATTGGTAATCATGGCCAATGTAACTATTCGGCAGCTAATGCTTTTATTGATGAAATTATGCTTAAACGTCGTGCAAACGGTCTTCCAGCAACGATAATTAATTGGGGAAATTGGTTAGAAACTGGAATGGCTGTTAAAGCTAATAAAATTTTAAATAAAATAGGTTTTATTGGTTTGAAGACACAAAAAGCAATGAGTTATTTAAAAATTGCTATTGATTATGCACCGGAAAGAATGATTATTGTTCAAGTTGATATCCGGAAAATGCTACATTATCGTCCTGATTTAGCTGTTGTATTTCCTAAAAATACAACTGAAAAGAATATTCCGGAATCGAAGATGTTACACCGAAACGATCAATTGCGCAAAAATCAATCAACAATTGCAGTAAATAGCGAAATTAATGATGAAAGCATTCTCAAATTAGAAATTATCAAAATATTGGAGGAATTAATTGGTGAAGTGATAACTGTCGAAAATTATCAGCGAAGTTTTATGGATCTTGGCCTTGATTCTCTCAAAATTTATCAATTTGTCAATAAGTTAACGGAAAAAATTGAAATAAAACCAACTTTAAATGTATTAGCAATATTTGAGCATCCAACAATCAATCAATTATTGCATCATATTGCATCTCTATCTTATCGTATTAAAGAACATTCTGAAGATGAAATTACTGAGCGCAATTGTCACACAAATGATATGGAATATTCAGAAAATTTAGTAGCTAAAAGCTTTAAATTTTTCGTCTTTCATTCAAAAGATAACAGGAAATTGGACAAAGAGAAATTTCGCTTTCATAATTTACTCAATCAATCATCATCACAAATCACAGAAATATTATCAGATCGATCAAACGATCAATCAACGAATAATTATTTGCATATTATTTGGGGTTTAAAATATCAAATGTTGCAAGATGAAATTATTCCTAATATTGATCATTCACGAAAAGCAATCATATGTTTTATGATCAGTGGTCAAGGAAGTCAAATATGGAATATGGGTAAACAATTAAGTTATATTTTTCCATATTTTCGACAAAAATTTGATGAAACATTAAATATTGCAAATCAATATATGGCTAAAAAAAGTGTAAACATTCGCGATGTCATTTATCATTGGTATCATCGAGAATTATTGTATAAAACAAATTATGCACAACCAATTATTTATTGTTTTGCATATTCGCTTGCGAAATTTTATGAATATTGCGGTGTTTATGCGACATTTTTTGTTGGACATAGTATTGGTGAAATTGTTGCTTACACATTAGCTAATCAAATAACACTTGATGATGCATTAAAATTGGTGATAAGACGAGGTGAAATACTTGAATTAACCAGAGGAATGGGTAAAATGATTGCTGTAAATGGAAATGATAAGGCTGAAAAACTTCAACAATATAGTGGAATGAATTATGCAGCAATAAATAGTAATCAGCAAATAATCTTATCAGGTGATAATCAATCAGCTAAATTATGCATGCAATTTGCACGATTACATCAATATTCATTTACAATAATTGATGATTGCTATCCATTTCATAGTTTAGCAATTGATGAGACATTATTGGAGCAATATAAAATGGAATGTAAAAAAGTGAAATTAAACAAAACAACAACAACAACAACAACAACAACGACAGCAAGAAATGTTATTAATTATTCCACTGGTGAATTAATCAATTCTAGCGATGATCAAATAATTGCATCAATTAATTCCACTGTATTTTTTAAAAAATGCATTGAAACATTACGTAATAATAATACAAATATATGGCTTGAAATAGGTAATGGTGAAATTTTGACAAAATTAGTACGAAGTATGATTAATTCAACATCAACATCAGATAATTTAATATATCCATCAATTAGTAATAATATGTATGAAGTGGACTCATTCATTCATTCATTATGTCAACTTCAAAATTTTGGTGTTAAAATTAAATGGGAACAAATTTGTAGTGGAAAAAATGCTGATAATAATATGCATGAGAAAATGATGATGAAAAAATTATTCAACAACAACAACAACAACAACAACAACAACAACAATATGGAATTATTTGAGGAGCATCGTATTCATGGTGTAATAATATTACCTGCAGCATTTATTATTGCTATATTTGTTGAATTTACTACAACAAATTTATTGGAAGCGCAAATTGATAAATTGAAAATAATGAATTGTGATAAGTTATCAAATGAATGTAAAACGATTATTTTTGAAGCATTACGATTGGAAAAACGAATTAGTGATGTTAATTTGAGTGAAATTAACGTCAAATTTGTCAAATCGAAATTAATTCTAACAGATAATACTAATATTTATAGTAGTTGCCGATTAGGTAATGAAGAGCGTCAAATGATTGTTGAAGAAATGAAACAAATTAATGCATTAAAAAAATTACAAATTGAGTATAAACAATTAAAAATGAAAATGAGCAATTTATCGCATCAATTATTTTATGAAACAATGCGAAAATATGGCTTACAATATGGACCAAAATATCAAATATTACGTGAAATATATCGTAAAGGTCGTTATATTGGTGCATTATTGATAAATGATAATGATTTGATAAGACTTATTGATGGTTCACTACAATTACTTTCTGCTGCTCTTCTCAATACTAATAAATTATCAGTTTATATTCCATTTGCAATTGATGATATTATCATCAAATACAATGAAAAATGTACAAAAAGCAGTTATTTTCATGCTTATGGAATTATCACAAAACGTACTGATAATATTATCAAAGGATCAGTTATTATTTATGAGAATGATAATGAAATTATTATTTTACACAATGTTACAGCAATTGATATTAGTGCTAATAAGTCTATCATATCAACTAAACATTGTAATCATTCGCAATCACAATATTCAACTAGCAAAGAAATGAACCATTTTGCTAGCAATGATAAGAGTGATAACAAAAATAGTCCAAATAATGCTACTAATCGATTAACAGATGAAATTAAAACAGATAAAAAATTATCATCTGGTCAGGATGAAATATTGCAAATTGAAATTATTAGCTATATTGGTCAATTTCCTAATTCAGCAATTGATTGTGCATCATTGTGGAATAATTTGAAAGCAGGAATAAATGAGAATTCTCATTCATTTGATAATATTCAAAAATTTCAAACTGATATTACAATGTTTAATCCATCAAAATTTGGTATTACGCCTAAAGAAGCTATTTACATTGATCCACAACAACGCATTCTATTAGAGATGACACAAAAAATAATTGAAAAAGCTGGTTTGAAAAATTTGAATCGTGAAACGGGTGTTTTTATTGGTGTAAGCTCAAATGATTTTGCACAAAAAGCATATAAAGAAATTTATGATGCAAATTCATACCTGAGTACAGGTACAAATCAAAGTGCTTTAGCAGGACGTATTGCTTATTGGTATAATTTAAAAGGACCTACTATGGTAATTGATACAGCATGTTCATCATTTTTTTCTGCTCTTATTATTGCTTGTGATAATATTAGAATGGGTAATTGTCAAGCAGCTTTAGTTGGTGCTATTAATATAATTTTAAATTTAAAATCTACTTCTGTCTTAGCAAATGCTCAAATGCTTAGTAAAACAGGTTTTTGTAAGGTATTTGATGTGGATGCAGATGGATATGTTCGATCAGAAGGTGCTACAATGATATTAATTCAAGGAATAAGTGAAAAAAATTATAATTTAAAAAATGAAACATTGGCTAATTATCGAAATGATGTAAAATTTACAATTGAATGTTATGGTATAAGACATAATGGACGATCAAATGCACTTACGGTACCAAATGGATTAAGTGAATATGAACTAATTCGTAAGGTTAATAAGAAACGAGTAGTAAATAGATCAACGATAAATTGGGTGGAAGCACATGCAACAGGTACCTCATTGGGTGATCCAATTGAGATGAAAGCTATTTTAAGTGCTTTGATGGATGATGATGATTCATCGTGCAACAGTGATGGTCAATCCATTTACATTACATCGGTCAAAAGTTCAATAGGTCATTGTGAAGCGGTAGCTGGTGCTGCATCATTAATTATGGCGCTTGAAGCATGCAAACATAGTTATTTACCACCAATGCAACATTTTAAATTGTTAAATCGGAATATCACAAATGATGGTGCAGCATTAATTGTACCAATAATTGGTGAAGAATTACCACCAGATGGTACCTTTGATATACTCATAAATAGTTTCGGTTTTAGTGGTACCAATGCATCAATAGTTCTTAGAGGATCTAAACGAAAACAATTGAAGGAAGATGAAAAAACACCAAACGAATCAAAAATAAAACAAATGTTATCATCTAATCATTCGCCATGTATAATTTTACATTCAGGAGATGATTTCGAAACATTTAAATTGACATCCGGAAAATTAAAAGAGTATTTGGAAAATACAAGCTACAATTTAACAACAATATGTGCATATTTGCAAAATTTGCAAACTACCGGAAAATATCGACTAGCAATGCCAATTAAACAACATACACAAAAATGGATGCCCATCCTCGAAATGTTTTTAAAAAAATCACAAAAATGGACTAAAATTATTTTTGTTATGGAAAAAAATCCAGAACCATCGATGATTGCCGAATTATGCATATCATATCGTTGTTTCCGGAAAATTTTCATAAAATATATCAAAATTTACAAATGTACAAATAATTTTACAACAACTAAATTAGATGGACAAATTGCATTTGAATATATTTCAAAACTTTCATTACTCACATTTCTACTAGTAATTGGAGTAAAACCATCCATAATTATTGCATCGAATCGAATTGATCAAATTATTGCTAAAGTGATAAGAAGAAAATATCAAAAAGGAATGCCGCCATATCAGTGTTGTAATTTTGAAATACAACAAGAAATGATTTCTGATAATTTTGATTGCATTTTAAGCGTATCAACATTACGAATTGAAAAACCTGAAATGAAATTTGGTAATAATTGGAAAAAAACATTCACCAATCAATTCGTCGATACAATTTGTCAACTATATGCGCATTTTATTGATATCAATTGGAAAGTGCTTAATAATCAGACAATTAAAACATGTCTGATACCGGATGCCGAATATTCCAAGAAAAAATATTGGCCTTTTACTGATTGTAATATGCAAACTAACAATTATAATTCATCATATGACGAAAGTCCCATTTCAAATTTGCAATTGGAAATGTCTAAGAAGACGAAAAATCTTGAAAAGGTAAATCCTATGATTGATCAGTTTAACAGTAATAATTTTGATAATACTAAAATGGATTCGATCAATTCTCACTATCTGTATAAGTTAGTTCAAAAGAAATGTATATTACCGGATCCGGAACAAACTATGCCATTTATTGCTATCAATCTTACCGATACAACAACAATTCTAGGACAACAAGCTATATTTGTCACCAAGATGAATGATAATGACGATATTATTAGGATTCAAAAACAACTTCATTTGCATAAATGTGCAAAATTGATATTAGAATGGATAATTGATGAGGAAAATTTGTTGGAAAATACTATAAAACAAAGTATGTTGGTGATTAATTTATGGAAAATTCTGGTAAACAACAACAACAACAACAACAATGATAACAATATCAGCGCAAATGCAAAATTATGCTTAATTGTCTTTGCTATTAGTAATAGCAACGAAAATCAAAGATTATTTGCGCCATTTTCAGCTTTACTAAAAACTTTAGCAATGGAACAGAGAACTGTAAATTTCAAAGCTATTCATACTGATATTATTGATCAGCAAATTTTGAATGAAATTTCAGATGAAAATTTTCTCAATGAAATCATTTGTTACAGTGGCGGTAATCGATATGTTGAAAGAATACATCAAATGGATCGTCAAGAATTAATTGTAGAGCAGATAAGAAATATTGATCGAGTACTGATAACAGGAAATATTCGTGGAATAGCGGGCAAATTAATTGAAATTTTAAAACCACATTTAGCGATAGCTGTCTCGAGAACAATGCTTGATACATGTAACAGTGATAAGAATGGTTGCATAATTAGAACAATACAAGCAGATTGCACCGATTATGCACAAATGGAAAAAATTTTTGCGACATTTGCGCCATTTGATATGATCATTCATTGTGCAGCAACAGTAAATAATTGTTTGATGGAAAATATGAATGTGAAATTGTTTGAAATAGTTTGTCGTCCAAAGGTTATAGGTTTACAAAATATTATCACACTTTCAAGGTTATATTCAATTCAAAAAATTGTTGCATTTTCATCGGCTGCAACAATTTTTGGCTCTGCTGGACAAGCTAATTATGTTGTTGCAAATGAACTTATGGAATATTTGATGAGAAAAAATCTACCAAATGATGGTTTATTCATTAGTTGGGGACCATGGGATGGTGAAGGATTTTTAGCTGGTAAACATATGGCTAAAATTCGACGACAAATTCAAAATAGTGGTTGGAAATTATTACAGGTAGAACAGGTGGTACAACTATGCTACAAATTACTTTCCTGTAGCGGTCATCATATAGTAATGGATGTTAATTTTGATATACTTCAAAAAAAACGTCCATATTTGAGAAAATTTTTAGAAAATATTGCTATTAATAGCAATCATAATAAAGATGAATTTATTTTACAAACTAATTTGCATCCAATTTTTGAATCCGAAAAAAATTTTGCTGAAATAATCAAGAATTGTATTATGGAAGTAAGTGGTATTACAGATGTAAAATTTGATGTTGGTTTTATGTCAATGGGAATTGATTCATTGATGATTGCCGAAATGCAAACATTGCTTAATGAACGATTAAATTTGAATATTTCAATTGCTATTTTTTATGAATACTCTACCGTAGTAACATTATCACAATATCTTGCAAAAAAAATGTTAACAAATGATAAATTATCAAATGATCAAAGTGTGAGAAATGATGGAAATGATAAAATTGCAATTATTGGTTATTCAGGTGCATTTTCTGGCGCAACTGATGATGAAACATTTTGGCGCTCATTGTTAGATGGTAAAGAATTAATTGAACAACACAAACGAATAATAAATAATAATGAAGAAATTATAGAAGGAATTGGTATAATGCCAGATATTGATAAATTTGATTATCAATTTTGGAAATTAACATCGAATGATGCAAGTTATATTGATCCACAAATTCGTAAATTTGTTGAACATGCATATATTGCGCTAGAACGATCAGGTCTTATACGAATTCGAAATAAATTACGAATTGGTGTTATTGCTGGTGCTGAACCATCGGAATATCACGTAAAATCACGTTGTATTGGTGGTATTGAAAATTTCTATGAAATTAATCAGAAAGATTTTGTTGCTACATGGACTAGTTATTTGCTTAATCTTCATGGTCCATCATTTGGTGTTTATTCAGCTTGTTCCACTGCTCTTATTGCTATTGTACAAGCAATTAATTTACTACAACAAAATCAATGTGATATTGTAATTGCAGGTGCTGTATCATTAACATTACCATATACAGGTAACAATAATAATAGTAATAGTAGCATACACGGAATGGTACTATCATCTGATGGTCACTGTCGTCCATTTGATCAACAATCTAGTGGAACAGTTCGAGGTTCAGCAGTTGGTGTTGTTGTGCTACAACGATTTAGTGAAGCACAAAAAGCAAATATACCTGTGATAGGTAAAATAATTGGCTATGGTATTACTAATGATGGCTTATTAAAGTCCAGTTTTATGGCACCAAATATTAGTGGTCAACAAAATTGTATAAAAGAAGCAATTGAAATGACCGATACAGCTAAAGTAGATTACATTGAATGTCATGGAAGTGGAACAACAATAGGTGATCTAATTGAACTTACAGCAATGTCACAGTTCTATCATCGTGACACATTAATTGGTTCTGTAAAAGCTAATATTGGACATGCATTAGCTGGTGCTGGTATTGCTGCTATTATAAAATTGTGTAAAATTGCTGAAATGCGAATTATTCCACGACAAATTAATTTTGATAAATTTAATGAAAATTTGAATGATGTTAGTTTTAAAATTACCAAATGTAATATTGCAATTGAGAAGAAGAATTTACGATTAGCTGTAAATGCATCTGGTATTGGTGGTACTAATGCACATATAATCATTGAAAATGATAATCATTTATCAACTTATCAATCAAATACTAACCGCTATTTTTATCCATTAATAATAACAGGTAAGAGTAAAATTGCATGTGTACAACTTTGTATTCGTCTAGCTAATTATTTAAAGACAGAAATGAATTTAGCACAAATTGCAAGTACATTGCAAAATTATCGTGAACATTTCGACTATCGATTTGGTATTACTGTACGAACAGCTACTGATGCTATTAAACAATTGAAAAATATTGATAAAATTGAAAAAATGCTAAAATTGAAACGTGAAAATATTGCACTATATTTTGCACCACAAGGATTAGAATATTTAAATATGGGTTTTGAAGCAATGAAATACAATGAAATTTTTTGCAATGTAATGCAACAATGTTTTCATATTGCTAGTAAATTAATTGGTGTAAATTTTCAAACAATCATTCATTCAAAACAAAAATTTCCACAACAAAATCTACTTATGAAACAACCATATTCACAATTAGCAACATTTATTATTTGCTATGCATTAGTGGAACAATTCAAAAATTGGGGAATTGATGGATGTTTAATGATTGGACATAGTTTAGGTGAATATGTTGCTGCATTGCAAGCTAATGTTTTTGATCTTCAAACAGCATTAATGATTATTTTCAAACGTGGTTGTTTGATTGCTAAAACGGAAAGTGCAAAAATGCTTGCTGTAAAATATGCAAATTGTATCGATGAATTAGCAATGGAAAATATTGATGAAAAATGGTTAAAAATTCCTGAAACAATTGAAATTTCAGCTATACTACACTCAAATGTTAAATGTTTGGTTGGTAAACCTGAAATAATTGATGAATTTGTGGAGAAATTGGAAAATGATCAAATACAGTGTAGAGAATTGATGACCAATTATGGTTTTCATAGTTCATTTATGGATTCGATACTTGATGAATTTGAACAATTTTTGAAAAATTTCACTTTTCAAAAGCCAACAAAACAAATTTTGTCAAATATTGATGGTGAAATTATCAAGCATTTTGATGCGAAATATATGGTGAAACATTTGAGAAGTGCAGTGCGACTTGATAAATGCATTGAAAATTTAAGTGATCAAATTAAAGTAATTATAGAAATTGGTCCAAAAGGTATTTTGGAAAGTTTATTAAATGCTAATAAACAATGTAAAATTGATATCATTTCAACATTACCATCTAAAAAACAATATGAAAAAGGTTATGATACAGGTAATCTTCTTCATATTGCTACAAAATTATGGATGAAAGGTTATGAATTAAATTGGAAGCAAATTTGTGGAAATTATGGCTTCGATAGATTTCTTCCAAATTATCAATTTGAAAAAAATATTTGCTGGGAAGATCAACAAACAAACAAATGGTATAGTGAAAAAATTGATGTAAATTTATATGAACCATGTTGGATACCATGTAAATTTACAAATCGACAACAATTACCAAAAGCAGTGCTATTATTTGTACCTCAAATAATTACAAAATCAATTGATGCACTTCTGAAAATGCTACATAATTTATTTGTACCGGTTCAGTGTATTTTTAATGATACTTTATTAACCGGAAATATTAATGTAATCGATGGTAATATTTATATAAATGCAAATAACAAACAATCATATCATGAATTAGCTAATTTTCTTCATAATAATAATAATTTTTATTATGATACTATAATTCATGCATGGAATTTTCCGGTAAATTATGAAATGGAACGAAATAATGATGATTCATATTTACTGCTAAGTTTTTATTCCATATATTGGATTTTAACAAATATTACACAAAATATGGCTGATTTAAAATTTTTAATAAGTATTGGCTGGAATACGGAACCGGAAATATTCACTCTTCTTGGTCCAATAAGAGAATTAGTAATGACAAAAAGATCAATGAAAGCTGCTTGTATTCTTTGCACACCGGAAGTTGATTTATTTGATGCATTACAATTACTTGAATCTTATCAAGCTAATTTTTGCTTAATTCGAAATTCCGTAAATGGTAAATTTGAGCATTTTTCCTATCAGTTAAAATCAACTGAAAGTGATAATTATTTGATTGGAAAAGAGGATGATGAATCATCGATTGATAAGAATGATTGCCTTATTCGAAATGCTGATGTGATTGTAATTTTTGGATTTGGTAGTATTGGACAATCTTTTGTAACTGTTCTTTGTCAAAATTTCAACTGTTTAACAATTTGTATTGCTAGTCCAAATGCTACACGTCATTTTGAGCAATGTCAAAGTGAAATTAATCAATGGAAAATTTCAAGAAAATTTGAAATGCTCGAAAAAGTTGGCCATAGCAATGTAGCAACCACTGATGTCACCATCAATGAACAACATAAATTCTTTGCATATGACATTGATGTGACAAAAGAAGATGATGTGCGACATTTATTAACTCAAATAAGATTGCAGCATAAACAAATCAATGTTATAATACATGCAGCAGCTGGAAAAGTTGACAGTATTAAATTTGACAAAAATTTCGATGAAATACAATTTGTTTTGCAACCAAAAATTCGAGCTATACGGAATGTAATTAATACTTTGCATGAAAATAATATCAATATTCGAAGTTTAATTCTTAATTCCAGTATGAATGCATTATTTGGTTTACCTGGTAATAGTGATTATGCAGCATCAAATATTTTTCTTGATGCATGTTGTGAGAGAAATTTCCAGAATATCCGGAAAATTACAACAATACAATGGACCGGTTGGAAAGATAGTAATATGCTTAGCTATTATAATAGCAAAGAAAATAAAAGTCAAAATCCTGTAGCAAATCTTATCATTGAATATTCATTATCAGTACAAGAAGCTGAACAAATGATACGAAAATGTTTTTATCAACAAGGATTAATTGCTGTATCATTTATTAATCCTAATGATATTATCCGTCAAATTCGTAAATTAAATTTTGCATTAAATCATGATAAATTTGCAACAACTATTTCGGAGCAAAAAAAAAGTGTAAAAATGAATTGTAATAATTTCAAAGATATAATTGCAAAAATTTGGAGCAATTATTTGGGTGTTAAACAGATAACTGATTACGATGATTTCTTTCAATTAGGTGGACATTCATTAAATGGTATGCAAATTATTTGGGAAATTAATCGTATGATGCAAATTGATTGCAAATTGGATGATTTATTTCAACATTCACAATTTCAATGTTTTTTGCATTTTTTGCAAAAATTAAAAATTAAAGGAAATGAACAAAAATTTCCTCATAAATTGAAAAATTATAAAATGTTTGATAGTATTGATAAATTGAAATGGATTCGATTAAGTTATCCACAAGAAAATATGTATATTTTAAGAGAATTACAACATTCAACTCTCTACAATATTTGCTTTCTACTAACATTTCAAGGATTAATTTGCATGAAAAGTTTGCAAAAAGCATTTCTATTTCTTATTGCACGACAAACTTCACTGCGAACTACATTTGTGATAATAAATGATATATGTTATCAGGAAATTCAATCACTTACTGAATCCTATTATCATATGATATGGCCTATGTTGAATGAATATGAACGTGATAAATTGATAAATGATGAGAAAAATCATGTAATGGATTTAAGTCAAATTCCATTCAGAATATTATCAATGTGTAATAACGAGAGTAATGATAAGAATGCGATTGAATATATGATAATGATAAGTCAACATCATATTATTACTGATGGTTGGTCGATGACTATTTTTGCTAATGAATTAGGCAAATTTTATCATTATTGCTTAACAAAAGAATCTATTCCGGAAACATTTAAACGTTTATCATATAATGTGACACATTTTGCAGTTTGGCAACGTAGTGATAAATTTACCAAAATGATAAATGATGATTTGAAACGATTATGTGCAAAACTTCAACAATTTCATGCAACACAAATTATTACACACAAAACGACAATTATGATAACAAAATTAATTAAACAAAAAATATTCAAACTTCCATCATCACTTTGGGCGCAAATCAATCAAACAGCTAAACATTATCAGCAAACTGTATATACAGTAATGCTTACTGCATTCTTATGTCTGATTCGTAAATTTTCGAATGATTACGATAATGATACAATTGTAATTGGTTGTCCGGTATCTGGTCGAATAGATGTAGAAGAAATGAAATCAGTTATGGGATATTTTTTAAATAATATCATTTTAATTGTTCAAAATTTTAAATTGAACACATCAAATAGTGTGCTTTTTGAGCAAGTACGAGAAGCAATTCAAGATGCTCGATCATTTGAACATTTACCATTTCATTTATTGGTAGCTAATTTATCATATCAACGACAATATACTACTACTAATCAACATCCTATTTTTAATATATTTTTTAATTATCGTCACAATCTTGATTTTCCAAAAATTGAAATTGCTAATGTAAAAAGTACGATAATACAACTTACCACTAATGATGCATTTGATTTTGCATTTACAATTGATGAAACAAATGATAATGGAACATTAATTACTATTAATTATAATGCAAATCAATATTCTAATCAGCTTATCGATGAAATGATTACAGTTTATTTTAAATTACTCAAATCTATTAGTGGTAAATTTGATGATTGTATTAGAAATGAAATGTATGATTTGAAATGTAAAATGTATCATCATTGTGATATATTATCAGGAAGTCTTATTGATATTATCAAGGAACAATCGATGCATACTGATAAGCTTACTGCTTTTTGCAATTCATATCAAACAATTACTTATCAACAAATGTACAATATGATTTGTGTTTTTTCGAAGCAAATAACACAATTTTATTTGCAAAATAACTGTGAAAGTATTCGTGCTGATACGATAATACCAATTTGCGCTGATTCGAATGCGATAATAGCGCCACTTTTAGCAGTGCAATTAATTGGTGCTGCATATGCACCTATTGATCCAGCAAATTCTACTACAATGATTGCACAATTAGTGCAAGAAATTGGTGCAACAATTATTATTATTGTTCAAGAAAATAATTTAAATTTGGATATTCCTATTTTAACACTGAAACAATTTGCAACATTTGCTAATCAACAATCGTGCATAGAATGGAACATGGATTATTTCAATAAAAAATTATCAATTAATAAAAAATATTTACAAAGTATTGATTTATCATATGTTATTTTTACCAGTGGTACAACCGGAAAACCAAAAGCTGTTTGTGTTACAAATCAAAATTTGCTTAATTTTGTTGTTGCATCAACACAACAAACAATGTTTCATCCTAAATTTCGCATTTATCATTCTGTGAATACAATTTTTGATGTAAGTTGTATGAATATTTTTACAACATTTTCAAATGGTTGTTGTTTAATTAGCGCTGATAATATTCTGAATGCAACAAATGAAATTGTTGAAAAAAATGTGCAATTTGCTTTCTTATCAGCAGCATTATTTAATATGTTTGATAATGATGAAATTAATCAACTTCAACAATTGCAACAATTATATGTTGGCGGTGAAACAGTCAACAATCAACAATTAAATCGTTGTTTACAATTGGGAATTTCAATTTGTCAAATTTATGGACCAACTGAGACAACAATTTGGTCATTAACAAATCATTGTTCCATTTTAGAATATGAATGTGGTCGTGTAATTGGAACAGTAATTGATAATGAAATTGCATATGTTTTAGATTCAGAAAATAATATAACATATAATGGTGGTAAAGGTGAATTAGTAATTAGTGGTAATGGTATTTCACGTGGTTATTTAAATTCCAATATCAGTCACGTTTTTACACGTAACAAATTTCATACTAAAAAAGATGAAATTTTAAATCGTAATACAATTTGCTATTACACTGGTGATTTTGTAATAAAATTTGGTGAAAAGTATCATTTTTGTGGACGAAAAGATAAGCAATTGAAGCTACGTGGTTATCGTATTGAACCAACACAAATTGAAATTATCATACGACAATGGGATTCATCAATTGGAAATATTGTTGTTTTAAAAAATGATCAACTGGATAATTTATTTTTATTTATTGAAAAACAAACCGATAGTAAATATTGTGAAAGATTAAGGCAATATTTGACAGAGAATTTACTTCATTTTATGATACCAAAAAAAATTATTATGCTAGAACGAATGCCATTAAATAGAAATGGAAAAATTGATGAAAATAAATTGAAAGAAATGATGAAAAATGATTATTTCACTGATAACGATAGTGATATTGTTGAATTTATTCAAACTAATCCTGTATTACTCAATGAAGTGCGAAAAATTTGGTATCAATTAATTGGTTTATCACAAATTAATCTTGAAGATGATTTTTTTGCAATTGGTGGACATTCACTTCTACTAATACTTTTACGACGTAAACTTCGTGATAAATTTAATTTTAATCTAAACTTTGAACAATTCTATCGTCAACCAACATTAGCAGCGCTTATTACTAGCATACAAATGGAAATGAATAATTGCAATAATGAAATATCAAATGATTATACTTATCAAAATCATATACCTATACCTTTAGCAAATTTTAATTCAATAAAATTTGTAAATCTTCGAGAAAATTTATCATCAATTGATAATCTTTATATGATACATGCAATTGCTGGTACAATTTATCCATATTTTGGATTAGTATCAACTATACCACAATGTTTCAATATTTATGCTATTGAATATGAATTGAATTATCCATCAAATAATTTAATAGAACTTGCAACATTTTACGCCAAACAGGTAAGTAGAAAAATTTCGCCTATTTAAATCTTTTTGTTTTTTTTTTTTTTAATTTAGTAAGAAAAGTGAGATATATCTATAAAGTTTCATTGGAAAATTAAACTTGTATCACTAAATTAAACTTTTATCACATTATTTAATAAATTAAACTTTTATCACATTATTCAATAAATTAAACTTTTTATCACATTATTCAATGAATTAAACTTTTTATCACATTATTCAATAAATTAAACTTTTTATCACATTATTCAATAAATTAAACTTTTTATCACATTATTCAATAAATTAAACTTTTTATCACATTATTCAATAAATTAAACTTTTTATCACATTATTTAATAAATTAAACTCTCATCCATTGTTCAATAAATTAAACTTTTTATCACACTATTCAATAAATTAAACTCTTATCACATTATTCAATATATGTCATATGTTGAATAAATAAATAAATAAATAAATATTTACATACATGTCTTGTTTAAAAAATTTTTTAGCCGCAAAAAAAATTATCAAATTTTTACAAAATATAAGAACTCATCGTTTTTTTTTTCTTCTTTTTAAAGAAATTATTTGTTGGTGAAAAATATTTATTTCTCTTTTGTAATTTATAAATAATATTCCATTGTTAATTAAATTTATGCAATAGATTAAAATTTAAAAATTATTTAGATTGCTAAACATAGTCAAATGAATGCGATATATTTAATGGGACATTCATTAGGTGGTATTTTGGCACGTGAAATAGCAAAATTGCTTAATGATAATGGAAATAATGAAAAAGAATTATTTGTTATAATGCTTGATTCATGGTGTATTGGTACTGAAAATTTACATGTAAACACTGTTAAATGCTACCTTCAGGTTTTAACTTTTATTATATCAAAAAAAAAGAAAACAATTTACTTTATTTATTTGATGTAGCAAAGATTTACTTTACTTATTCACATAGCAAACACTTACTTTACTTATTCACATAGCAAAGATTTACTTTACTTATTCACATAGCAAAAATTTACTTTACTCACTCATATAGTAAAGACTTACTTTATTTATTCATATAGCAAAAACTTACTTTACTTATTCATATAGCAAAGATTTACTTTACTTATTCATATAGCAAAGATTTACTTTACTTATTCATATAGCAAAGATTTACTTTACTTATTCATATAGCAAAGATTTACTTTACTTATTCATATAGCAAAGATTTACTTTATTTATTTGATGTAGCAAAAATTTACTTTACTTATTCACATAGCAAAGATTTACTTTACTTATTCACATAGCAAAGATTTACTTTACTTATTCATATAGCAAAAATTTACTTTACTTATTCACATAGCAAAAATTTACTTTACCTATTCATATAGCAAAGGCTTACTTTACTTATTCATATAGCAAAGACTTACTTTACTTATCCACATAGCAAAGATTTACTTTACTTATTCATATAGCAATGATTTACTTTACTTATTCATATAGCAAAGGTGTAGAAGAAGTAATTATTAAAAAATTTACTTTATTTACTTGTGTAGTACAGGGATATAAAAGAGATAATTATTACACTTTTTTTATTTTTCTGTTTTCCAGGAAAAATTAAAAGGATTGCCAGATAAAGAGGAATATATTAAGAAATCGGCAAAATTAACTAAAATGTTGCAAAAGCATCAATTTTCAATTAATTCAATCAAAATTTACCTTTTGAAAGCAAAAGATCATGGAAATTCGCCTCTTCGAACACATCTAAGGTAAGCAAACAAATTTCATTCGCTATATCACTGATAAATATTGGCTAATCTTAAAGATAATCAAATATATGCTATTAAAAAAATTTTTTTTAAATTGTAAATCTCATAATTAAACTAACTTATATAGGAAAAAAAAAAATAGACTAATCATATTTACTAATGTTTGACATTATTCAAAAGAGAGAAAATTAATTTGCTTCCTTTCTTTTTCTTCCTATTCATTCATATTTGCTCTGAATAATTTTGATTATTCTTCTTTTTTTTTTTTCTTTTTTAGAGAATTAAATTCTAAACAACAAACACGATTGTTAATTTCAAATGGATGG
This sequence comes from Wuchereria bancrofti, assembly GCA_005281725.1. NCBI lineage: Eukaryota > Metazoa > Nematoda > Chromadorea > Rhabditida > Onchocercidae > Wuchereria > Wuchereria bancrofti. Next base: position 23,091,971 of record SSBO01000012.1, on the reverse strand, counting down.
CATAAGATTTCAACAAAGGAGGTGGATATATTTCTAGTTGATGGTGATCATGATTCTATGTTACAGCAACATAACATGACCTTTTTGACCCGTATTTTTGCCTACATTTATGCTATGAATGGCGTAATAGTTGAATAGTCTTGAATGATCCTTCCATTTTTTTTTTTATAATAATAATTTCAAATCTAATTGCATTTTCTTTATAATAATTTCACATTTAATTTTATATATGATAATATGATTAATCATATGATAAATGTTTTTTTTTCCTTTTTTTTTTAAACAGCAAAATAATTGCTAAATTGTAATGCAATGCATTACTGTCATATGTATGTAATAAGCAAAAATCAATCAAAAAATTTGAATAGCAAATGAAAACATTAAAAACAAACAGTGAAATGCTTAAACATTCAAAATACCGAATGTTTATCAAGTGTTTATGATATAAATATCAATATTTACTCTTTATAAGATTTAAACAATTTTTACCAGCAGTTACCTTTTCAATCAAAAATAATCAACAATATTTCAAATAATTTTTTCCAACCAAAAATAATCAACAATATTTCAAATAAACACCAAGAAATATTTATAATAAACTTAACAATACTAAAAATCAATCAAAATAAGTTAAAAAAAAAATCCATTCCAAAAGTTGAGAAGGAGAAAAAAAGAAAAAATCATTAGAAAATTTTGAATACAAAAATGATTATTATGGAAAATACAGAATTAACTATCAACCAAGAACTTTTAGGAGATCATCTTCACACATATTAGCATCAAATACAACCTTACTCCATCTACTTTGCTCAAGTGCTTCATAAAATTCCTCTCCATTTTGCAATAAATATTCATTGCTCTGTTCAGCTGATTCATCTTCCACCGATTCGATACCACACATTTCATATGATACAATTGCTCCACCAACTACACATGAATAGTATTGCTAAAACAGATTTTTTATATTTAAATTATAGAAATTCAATTTATTATCAATTAAAAACCTTTACATTTCATCTTCATCTTACATAAAAATTATATAATATAATAAAATTATATAATAAATTATATAATAATTACATAAAAATTATATAATAAGTTTTATATATAAATAATATATAATACATTTTTATAAATATATAATACATTTATATATAATACATATTTATACATTTACAAGAAATAAACTAAAAAAATTCCATGAAAAAGCCAAAAAAAAAATACAATAATTTATTAACAGAAAACCAGCATGATAATATTTCATATAATTTCTTGTAATGATAATAAATTTTAATAAATATTACTTCAGAAATAGTTTGTTGAGGAGTAGTTCGAGGATTTACTGATGAATAAGTATATGGTGCATGATAAGTATTCACTGCATGAGTATTTGCTACAGGTGCTGCATTATACGGATAATAAGATGTTACTGATGTTGGTGATGTTGCAGATGCTGTACTATTATCCTGAAATTACACACTAATACAATTTAATTTAATTTAATAATACTAAATATATATTAATAATACAATCTAATACAATCTATATTATTCTTCATTATAAATACTGAAATTAGAATATCCTAATAAAATATAAAATGAACCATTTTTGTTCAAATTTTTCATTATCATTTACAATAATAACAACAACAACAACAACAACAAAAAGAAGAAAAAAAAAAACCTGAGTTTGCAAATAATTACTGGCATTATCATATCCAGTAATATTATTTTGAGTTTGTTGTTGTTGTTGTTGTTGTTGCTGTTGTTGTTGTTGTTGTTGAAGATGACGTGGTTGTCGTGGTGCTCGATATTTCGGTTGTGCTAATTTTAGAATTAGCTGCTTACCATCAACACGATATTTATTCATTTCAAGCTGAAATATATTCAATGTATAAGTTGAAAAAAAAAAAAAACTCTTGCTCTATCTATCAGAGATGGATGTAAAATATTATATCAAATGATTTTATTTCTTTAAAAACTTTAACATTTTTTAAAAGCTAAAAAATCTTAACAAATATTACCAATGCTCTCTGTTGATCAGTTTGATCTGAAAATCGTACAAAGCCTAAACCTTTCGATGAGCCATCTGTATTCCGATACACTTTCGCTCCACGACACGATTCATAACGTTCGCCAAAAATCTAAAACAACATTAACAATAATACTAGAGAAAGGATTGAATTTTTTTTTTTTTTTAAAAGCTTAGCTCCAATTTGTAAAAGAGAATTCGAAATTCTATACAAAGCAAAGAATTCACTAATGATTCGTCGCTAATGCATATAGAAAATAGCTAATCTTAATTTAAAACATAACATTTTAATCATTATAAAAAAAAGAAAAAACCCTCTGTTTTTCTCTTGTAAAAAGTTTCCTGTGAAATTTAGTGAAATTATAAAGAAATATATAAAAATATCTGTATGATTCATAGATAAATAAAATAAAACAAAAGTAGTTGTTAACAGTAAGAATAATTAAATAATTCACCAAAAAAAGTGCAGCATCATCCATATCCTGTGGTACATTGTTGACAAAAAGATTATATTCTGTATACCTCAAAAACATATCATATTTCATTTTAGCTTCCCAAAAAATTTAACTTCAAGAATAATATGAGTATACTAAGAATGTTATAATAAATAACCATCAATACTATACGTATTGAACGATTACAGTCAATAATCCGAATCATTTTGTTATTCTTGAATGATTTTCATTGATACCAAATAATTATATGATTATACTAAATGATTTTTAAATAGTTTAATATAGTAAAAAAAAAAAAAAATAAATAAATAGTAAAATTTTGTAACCTTTAAATTTTTACTCACTAAAAAATAATCAGCTTCAACCGATAACTAAACCAATTTTGCACATATAAAAGAATTAAATTAAAAGGAATTCAATTAAACTAACGGTGCATTTGGAGAATTAGCAAAGGAAAGATTAAATGCTGCATATGGTTTTGATTTTGGAATAATTTTACCATTAATATGTAACATCGCACGACGAGCCGAATCACGATCAGCAAATTCAATGAAACAATAACCAGCTTGCTAAAATCATTATAACAATTATTAGTTAAAAATTTATCAAACTCTTTATCAGATAGAATAATTTAACAATCAATAATGATATTTATTAGTTATTCGATTACATGATAAATTATTTCATAATTTTATTTTTAAATAAGCTCTAGCTAATATTTAGACTAACTTGCTAATAGAGGAATGTTAAAAATAAATGATTGCAAAAAAAGAAAAAAAAAATGTGAATGTTCATTAGTCATTTGCAGTAGTCTAGAAAAACGATTGAAAAAGATTGATATAATATATAAAGCTAATAATAGAAAAAATTTAAATATAACCTATGAATTGTATTTTCTAACACGCGTAAAACAGTAATGCATAAAATAAAATAAAAAAAAAAGAATGAGAAATAATCAATTCATTATCTCAATTATTTGTTAATCTTAATTAGTAAAATTTTATCAGCAATTGAAATGAAATGTTCCAATCACTCAAAGATTAATATTTACTTTAAAATTCAAATGATAGATATCAATTCTGATAATTTTACTATTTATTATAACAGTAAATAAACATAACCTTTCCGCTATGTTTATCAAAAACAATCTTCACATTGGTTACATCTTCACCCATTCGTGCAAATGCTTCTCCTATAAATGTTTGATCCCAATCGGGACTTAAATCACCCATCCATAAAGTACGATCTGTATCATCATTTGGTCGAGATATCTGATATGCCATTTAATGATATCTGAAAAATATTAATTAAAAAAAAAAAAAAAAAGTGCTTAATTAAATGAAATAATCAGTTCACATAACGCTTTATTTACTATTCAACGAACAATTCTGCAATGTGAAAATTCAAAAGAAAAATTTGATAATGCAAATTTTTATGAAGTTTAACTACGTATATCTTAATATAACAAAAAACTATATGGGAATTCAAAAATCAAAAAAATTCGTTCTTGTCCCTAATTTTTTGATGAAATTAACCGAAATTTTTTTTTCATATTTCATAAGATGAGCAAATAACAGTGGAAAATAATCCAAAATCATTGATAAATTGGGAAAAAAAAAAGATAAACTTGTAATCATCATCTAAAAAATTTTATTAAATTGCTGTAAGAAATAATGAATTTTGTTATGGTATAATTCCATAGTGATTCAACTTTAAAACAATAAAACACAATTATTTTTATTTGCTATGGAAAACACAGAAAGAGAGACTAAAATGAAAGCACCGTTAAATAAAAAAAAAAAAAAAGAAGAAAAAAGAAGAAAAAAACTAAAATGAAAACAAAATAAGTGTTATTGAACATTTGCTATCGGATAGAATTGAACAAAATCAGCTTAAATATTAATGAGTTTCATCCCGACCACTAAAATAAAATGATATTAAAACAAAAGTTAATTTCGGATATAAGAATAAATAAATTTGATAAACGAAACGAATAAGTGGTAAACAAATTGATAAAAAGAAACGAAGTCTGAAAGTTAAGCATAAATTTTGAAACAAAACGAATAAACTTTGAATGGTTGAATCTCGAATTCAATTCAAAAGAATTAACAATTATATATCACTTCCAGTATATACTTTTATCTTTACCGATTCGATCGCTAAAAACATTTTTGTAAGATATTTTATAAGATATTTAATTAACATTCTCTGTTTTAAAAAGATTACATATCACTTAATCTGAATCAGACTTTTTTTTTTTCCTCCAAATGATTTTACGAATGCTTAGTTAAATTTATTTCACTAACTTATTACTACCTAATCATTAGCCAATTTTTCAGTTTCAAATCTTAAACTACTGTTGTCATTTTATTTATGAAATGAAATCATAAATCTTTGTCTGAAATTAAATTTAACTACACTACAGAAAATATGGATAGTTGTATGATTTGGGAGAAGAAATAGATGAAAAATTGCTAAAAAATCAGGAGGTAGAAAATGAAGAGAGAGAGAAAAAAAAAAAAAAGAACAGCAGATATTGAAATTATATTTTAAAGTTGAACAAACAGGAAAAGTAAGTCGAAACGACAGTAAACTTCTGAACAATCAGCAGAGAGAGATATGTGTGTGAACTTTGTGTAAAAATTATTTGCCCTTTTTTTTTAACAACCGGAAAAAATTAGCTAAGAGAATGATAAAATCATATAAACAAAAAACCATATCCCATAAATAAAACAGAATATAAATCAATATAAAATGTATTATATAATAACAGTAAAATAAAAAAATTACCTATAAAAATGGCAAAAAAAAAAAAAAAAAAAAAGGAAAAAACGAAATAATTTACGGCATTTCCCAGGTAACCGAATAATAAATGTCACATACACACACACACAAAAAAAAGGAAAAAAAAAAACCTAAATAGACTGAATTGAATCGGATCGTAGAATTATTATTTAGTTAACAGTTTATGGAAAAAATTTAAAAATGAAACTAATCATAAGCAAAAGATTGTAAATATTTTAAAGGTTTGTAATACTGTATGTAAACAATTTTTTTTAGGAAAGAAATGGAAATATCACATAATGAAGGACTTCCTTTCACAAATCACTAAATATACACTGATAAAAAAACAAATATTACTCGTGCATTCCTCCAAACTAATCAAATCTTACATTTAGAAAAATTAATATTTCAATAAATTTCTCATTACTTTCTTTCTCTTGCAACAAAAACAACAAATATGTAAAGAAATGAAAACAAAATCCAGAAAGAAAACTATAAAAAATCAATTTGGATGAATATCTATGCTCAGTTACCTGTCGAAAAAAGTACGAATTCTCAAATTTGTTCAAGGCAGTTCAAGATAGTAAAAAAAAAAAAAAAAAAGCTTATTTTCACTTCATACATCACTTGTTATTGATAAGAACAACACGATTAAAGAAGTGAAACCAAAATGCTAATTTCAGAATAAAACAATTCATAATTCCTTTCATAATAATTTTAATTTCAAAATAAAAAAAAAAAAATTCTCACGATTCATAAAGTAGCTTTATAAAAGCTTATATTCTCAAAGTCACTTTAATTATTAAATTATAGAAACCGACCCAAAAAAAAAGAAAAAAACATGGAATACTGGAGAAATTGAAATTACCCGATCAAGTAGACAGAAAAGACAATAGTAAAATACAACAAACTAAGCAAAGAGAGAAGAGAAAAGAAAAAAATTCATTTTTCCTGTACAATTTAGCGATTATAAAGAAAAACGTAAAGTAAAGTAAATATGTAAAGTATTTTAAGTGACTTTGAAAATAGTGCTTATATATAACAAAATTGCTCTTCATGCATGAGCGATAAAATATATCTCCTGAAATGTTAACAAAATCATTTCTTAGCAACTAATTCGCTTAAAATACAACACCGAATTTCAGCATCACAACAGAACAATTACAAGTAATTTTTTTTCACAGATAAGATCTTACTTTTTATCTGCTAAAACTATTTGTCATAACCCAGTTGTTGTATAATAAAAAACACATTACAAATATTAAACATAACTCAAACCTAAACAAAACTTCTTTCAGTATGAATCAGTATTAACAGATTCTACGGCATTTATTCAGCATTTTCAGTCTCTTTTGATAACGGCGTAGTATCGACACTGAATGGACTTTCTGTAGATGCTTCATTCTCATCTGTAAAATGACATTAAACAATTTTGTGACAAAATAAAGTTTTGAATATCTATGCAGCATATGCTAAAAAATTTTTAATCATTTCAATAATGTGATATAATGATAAAAATATCCCACAAAAATTTACCAGGCATTGAAGGTATGAAACCAAAACTAGCAGAAGCAGGTACTGGCGGTAAAAGAGGAGCAGTATGAGTTGCTGGCTTAGAAGATGATGTTTCGATAAGTGGATTGAAATACCTTGATCCTAAAAATTTATGGCTCAAGAAAGAAATTCAATTGAATAAGATTATTGGTACGAACAAAAAAAAAAAAAAAAAAAAAAAAAAAAAAAAAAAAAGAAATGCAATTTGCTTTTCAGACTACCTTCAATGTATATTCAAAAGTTATACAAATGACTAAGAATGTTTGTTGCAAAAATGCGGGCAAAAAAAAAGAAAAATTATCCAAAATATAGTAAAAAGATAAGAAGATTTATTAGAAAGAAATAATTTTGAATTATTAAATATTTCTACGATAATTTTGTTTCATTTAGATTAAAGAATAACTTACCACCACTTAGCCGAGCAGCAGTTAACCCACCAGTCTTACCATATGTCGATCCGTTTAACTTTTCCGAAGTTCCTGTAATCGATGGTGGCGGTTTTGGGACAGATTCTTCCTCAATTCCTTCACCGACATATCTATTAAGCTTTGGATCCCATACAATCTGTAATTTCAGAAAATTCTATAGGTAGTTCAGAAATAATCAACAACCAACACCAAGAATGAATGATGAGAAATTTGAAATATTATTGTCAAACATTTCATTTCAATTTTACTGAAACATTATTAGACGATACCGATGGATGCTTATCATCTGGAAGAATCATTTCATTGCTTGATGGAATTGCTTTTGCAATTGTTGCTTTTAGTTTTGAAAATAATCCTGGATTCTGACGATGATCATTTATAAGTTTCTCTCCATTATTTGCCTAAATATCATTTTACAACATTTTTGAGATTGAAATTATAAAAAATGAAGCTGCAAAACTAACGAAAAAAAAAAAGAATTGAGGAAGAAAATCTGCCTACCTTTTCATCTTTTTTAACCATATTTGATTGTTGCTGGGAGGAAAATGAAAGTTCTGCAAAAGAGGAGAGTAAAAAAATATAAAAGCAAGTGATTCGAATATGTAAAGAATACATGAAATATTTAACTCAAAATAGTTAATATAAAAAATTTGAGCATTGATTTCTACCTGAATTTTGGATTATTGAAGATAAATGAGCGGACTGAAATGTTCCTTGAATTTGCCTTCCTGTTGTTCCTGTAGGTAGCATTCCATTTGGAACTTTTGCTTCCTAAATAAGTGAAACTTATAATTTTAATTATACTAGCAAAAACAAAAGAAAGAAAAGATAAATAAGATAAAATTTACCATTCCATGGGGAATATTTTCATGACTAATTGTAGAAGTGTTATTATCTGTCACACATTCTGCTACTATCTCGTTGTTTGCACCTTTCGAGTCAGTTTGCTGTTTCATTTTCAAAATTTTCCAATCATAAGTGCTATCATCGTAATAATTTTGCACTGTCTCATGTGAAATTTGTTCATTTGCTTGCAGCAATGAAGGAGAAACAATTGTTGTATGATTTGTAATGCTATTTTCAACAGAATCATTCGTACTAGTTTGCAAAACTGGAGGAAGTGATGGATACTGAAAATTATACATATCAAGTAGAAATATAAATATAAGCATATCTCCTCATAATGATGTTAAATTTAACTCAGAACTAAAATAACAAATATCTGATACTTTTCGCTTCCTTTTCAATTTTCATTATTGATCACGAAGAAAACATCGATCATAAAAATTGAAGAGCAGTAAAAAAAAAAAAAAAAGGAAAATAACTCAAAACAGAAAATTCCATTTCACCTATTTACACTCAAAATTGTACCTGAGGATTTATCGATACGTTTGTGTTGCTATACGTTTCAACTCTTTCCTGTTGCTGCGCTAGCTGCATACGATAATCTGAAAATTAAAATAACATGCACTATTTGCAAGTGTAAGCAAATCTTTTCTTTTTGCAATGAAAAAAAAAAAAGGAAAAGGTAGGACTATATATAGCAAATCTAAGTGGTTAACCAAAAGAAGATAAAAATACTGAACGAGCTCTATTTTTTGCTGTAAAAGATGAAGGAAAGTTCAAAATTAGTTATACTTAATATAAAATATACTAACATCTTTGAAAAATAATAAACTGCTGAACAAATTCGTTTCTTTTAATGTTCTAAAATCTAACCGTTATTTTCAGCAGCTTTTTGATTTTCTGCTTCGTGCTGCTTAACTGGGATTGTTGAAAAAGTAGCTGCCTCCTGTCCAATATGCCATTTAACTGTCTCAGATCCTAATGTTGCCGTGCTGCAACAATAAACAAAGAATGATTTCGTCCGAATAAATTTTTTAAGTTTAAGCAACGGATAAATTCGTTAACATTTGAACAAAAGTACTTAGCAAACTTACTTAGCAAAGTCATTCTTTTGGTTATCATTGTTCTCAGTGAAATTTACCGGCGCTTCCATCTAAAATAATTGATTTCGCTATTTCTAAAAAGATACAAAGGAAACAAATTAAAAGTTTGAATTTTTGAACAATCACTACTTGAAGAATGATTACCATTCATAGAAACAATCTTCGCAAAAAAAAATGCAAAAAAAAAAGAGGATTACTTGTGGTGATACTTTTGGTATCATGATTAGACCAACATCTTCGTCGTTATGATCGATAACTGTGATAGCATCATCTTGTATCACTTTACTTTCCTCAGTCATCTTTTTCTGATTATCTATGAAAGATCGCAATGCTGGAAGCCATACCGTACTGTTTGCTTCTGCGGATGCCACAAATTTTAGACTATAAATATACTCGTAAACGTCATAAATATATGAAAGCATAAATGTAATAGTCTTATAAATATGAAGAATAAATACAATAATCAATTGATCTAATTCTTAGTTTAATGAAAACTGTATTTGTAGCACTTCAACACTGATTCATATGTAGAAAAATCCTTTTAAAATAGGAAATTTCAGGATTTCCGCAATAACTTACTTATATCTAAGTTTTAAAAATGCAAAATTATATACAAATTAATGTGCATGAAGAAATAAAGTTTATAGATGAAACAAGAGAAAGAAGATAAATAAATACGTACCGTTCAGCAAGTTCGTAAAGTCGTTCAAGCTGTTCGATATCAATTTCATGATGTCTATCCCAAATTTCCTTTGCAATTTCAACGCAATATCGAAAAGCATCTCCTGCTGAATTTCCAAATTCCGAAACCATTTCCGCATAATCCAGACGATGTAACTGATATGCAATTGATGTGTTGAAATTTATCAAAGAGCCATTGTTGGCCAATTTTGTGGAATAGTGAAAAATTTCCGTAGCATGCAAATCTATTATCGAAAAACTGAAAACTTTACGTAAATTAAGATAACATGAAATAAAAGGTAATGCCTTAGCATTTCAAGAAAAGCAAATAACAGAACAGCATAAAAGGTAATATTTGAGAAGAATTAAATGCCAAATATCATCTTGAGATAATTTTTTTCACACATTAAAAGGACAAGAATAAAATTTTGATTACTTTTTCGAAAAATCGTAATTCATTTCTTCGCCTGGCAAAGTCGCATGAATAAGTGTTATATGTCGACGAATATCCGCATTCATATCATCGCTAAAAACCGTACAAAAATTGTGATTTTTTCTAGCAAGCAAAAGAAAATAAACATAAATATTTTGAAACAAAAAAAATAAACAGAAAAGAAAAAAAAAAGAAGACCTTTTTGGTATTGGTTGAAATGGATTATAGCTGGATATCAAAAGACTGACTGCTAAGAAACAAAAATCAGCCGCAGCATGTAATCCACGACGAGCAAGCACACAACCAAGTTGATGTACCGTTCCAAGAGCTGTTGGATTATTTAAATTAGCCAATACTATAGCTACATGTGAACGCCAACTATTTGTTTCATCCATCGGTGGACTTGTCTACAAAAAAAAAAAAAAAAAACATCTTTTTATCCATATTTCACATCAAAGATAATATATTTTAGTCCATTTACTCATTTCTAATTTGAGATATGCATACAATAATTGCAAAAAAATGAACAGAGCTTGCCGAATCAAACAGTAATTTGAAATTATTAAAATTAAAAACATTAAACAAACAAATGATAGCATTAATAAAAAGAGGAATAAAGATTACCAGAACCGGAGCTGGTTGCCCATTTGCAACTGATAAAAGAGTCATTACAGGATTCATCTCTGATCGATGCGACAAAAAGGCTGTTTCAACTTTTTCAAGTTCTTGTGGCTCATTGGCACACATACGACGTGCCAGAATCATTGCATCCGAATACAGTCCGTCTTTAATTGCACTTTCAAGAGCTTCCTGCAACAACAAAAAAATGACTTATTACAAATTTGAAACAAAATAATGGTCTAATATTTGGTCATTCATGTCAAAATTTAAAAATACGTAGAACAAAGATACTAAGGACAAATGATCTCTAAATTTAACATAACATCTACATTACTCTCTACTCCAATCCCATTTTTTGATAGTTTTTTTGATTTTTGATAAAAATGAGTTTTAACATTACAATATCATGTGCAGAACTTACTTTAATGTGACCACCAATAAGAAGTTGTGTGAAACGATCATACGCTTTAGAATCCACAGAAAATTCATTGAAGTTTGTAGTATGCAAACTTAATTTTTCTTTGCTATGTCGTCGCTGCTCAGGCACATTACAAGTGGCCATTAATAATCGTGACAAATCAGGACCCGTTACTCGCTAAATTATTAGCAGAATTAATGAAGTATTATTTTCAGTATTAAACGAAAAAAAAAAAGTCAAGCATTAAAAATTTAACTTACTAATTCAAAGTTAAAAGCATACCCCCTGTTGTTGCACAAGCATTTCTAGAAGTTGCCATATTAAAAGACAGTCACTTTCTAAGCTATTTGATGGGTTTGCAAGATAAGCTTCTGACTTGAGAATTAACTCAATTTGACGCTGTATGTAGAGGTGTACAGAATGAGTTGGAGTGAAGCCAGCAATGAGAGGACCTAAAAATCAGCAATTATAAGAATAACACAAAAAGATATTTTTTGCACTATTGATTGAAGTTTAATATAAATCATCAAAGCTCTTCACAATCCTCAAAATAAAAATGATACTATAATTTTATGTTGGAAATGGTTTTACATGAGCTTGATTGCAAAACCAAACAAATTTGTTCAATTGATTCGTAGATTAGGAAATTAAAAAAACATTGTCAACACAAAACATCAAAATATACCTCGAAATGATTCAATGGCATTTGAAATACGCAGTAATTTTTGATTACCAAATAAACTTTTCAGATCACGTATCTCTAGGATATTTTCTGAATTCTGAACATTTAGAATAATTGCCTTCCCACCGACACCAAATTTTAGAAATGAGTGCGGCACACGAAATTTCATTGGTTCTAAAATAAACAAACTACATAAAATTTCATTTTGAGAAACAAAAATAATCAATCATCAAATTTTAAAAATGAAATTAAATCATCAATGAGATAAAACAAAAGCAAGAAAGCAGGAATTTACAATCTAATTTGATAAACAAACCTTTAGCAGCAGAATCGATGCTGAGTTGATCACTATCATCTTCAACATCGCATCGACTTCCTCGTTCACTTTGTCTAAAAAATTAAAAATGCATAAGGAAATTAAAACATTTTGAAAGAGCCGAAAAAAAAATGTAAGAGCATTTTTCTGACAATAATATAATATCATTCATCCGTTATATGCATGAGTATAATGTATAAACCAAAAATGAAATGCATTTGAGAAATACGACTGGACAAGCAATTTTTTCTCAAACAAATTAGAAATCACTATAACAGGAAGTAAAAAGGAGAGAAATATATTTTATAAATAAAAGAGAAAAGTCAACTGACTAATAACATTATCGATTTCCTGTCATATGAAAAATTAAAGCTTGAGATCAAAGTAGTGTAACCAAATTTCTAATACTAAATTAATACCGTAACTTTAGTTGATCAAATGCAACAAAAAAAAAAAAGGATGCTCTGTAAATTTTGTCAAATTTATACACATATGTTGCTAGCAATATCCTACGTAGATGTTATAAACTTTTTATCCTACAGTATTTTTGTTTCACACAAAAGATATCTTTTTCAAGCATAACTTCGCAAAAATTATCAGGATATATGACTGCAAATTATCAAATAGGTAGTAAAAAAAATGATATGAAACAACCTGCTATCAAGCGTTTCATGCTCATCGCTAAATAATTGTTTTTGAGACATTTCATAAGCTTTCAATTGATTTATCGAACGTTTAGCAATATATTCATCTTGTGTATGTTTGCAGATCTGAAATATTACTGAGAATTAACATTATGAATAATCAAATAAGAGCAATAAAATCTTTTTTAATAATAAGTTAACCTTCCAAAGTGCAACTTCAGCTGAATCTCCTTCACACATATAGCTGAAAAATTCTCGATTGAATTTTTTATGAAATAAATCCACCGAGAGAAAATGATGACGATAGAGAACACAGTAAAATAAATAAGCCGCTTTTTCGATTGCAGGCAATTGGAAGTATTCTGGAGGAGGAGGTAATCTACGCATTATATACTCCACGCGTTCCTTAAATAAACATATTTTAGCAATAATAAAAAAAATAAACATATTTTAAATATATATATATTTAAAAAAAATATATAAAGATATAAAAATAAACATATAAATGAACATATTTTTTGCGTCTTGTTAAGTGAAAATAATATGATAATTTCAAACTTTATTTTTATTGTCCAATAATTTCTTTGTCTTTTTCTTTTCATTTGACAGAAATATCAAAAATAACTAACCTGTGGCAATTGTATTACACCGAAATAGTAAAACTCATTTGGAGCTGTTAAAGGTAATGAATCATAACGAGTTCCAACAGCTTGCCGTGCCTGTAGAAATTTTATTCAAAAGTTACTCACGTTGCAATACAGCACGATTAATATCTAAAAAACTATTCAGCGATGACTTTAAATATTTTTATGACATATTCAAACTATTCCTGGATATCAACATTTTATAAATATTAAAATCCTCTGAAGAGATCAAAAAATAATTATGAGTGTAAAATCGAATGAATCTGAAATATACCATTTCCTGTTTATTATGGATTCGCGCCATTTCACTGTCACTTCCACTGCTTCCTTCCCTACTCTCGAACGAATGTTCTCCTTCATGATTTTGACGACAATCCTGAGCGAATTCATTCAACTGTTGATATCTAAAAATCAGTGCTAACCATTTTATGTGGAGCGTTAATAGTCTATGAGAAAGATTCTTCCAAATTAAAGCAACTAATGCAACAAACAAAAAATTCTAATTCGATTTTTTGACCAATAATGCAAATTATAACATATAAAGAGTGTAATTGTCTTCCAAAAAACGAACATCAAAAGCGCTAGTAAAAATTATTTGAAAGTAGAAATATTTTCATTAGTGAAATACATTAAACAGAAAGCTATGTCTGCAAATTATATCCACTTTTGAATCGTATAGAGCGTATTATATGTTTTTATCGCAAAATCAGTTGAACTGAAGTTCTGACAATAAAAGTAAACAATCTTTTTTTTTTTTTCACTTTTGCAAAGAAGTTAAGTGAAACAAGAAGAGAAATTTTTATCAATTAAACTAAGTTAACTATACTGAATGCAGATTGTGCTCAACTTTCAGGATTAAAAATTCTACAATAAACAAAAGAAAAGGGTACTTTGAATATGGAGCATCAAATGAAGACTGAGGTCGACGCATTGGAACGTTATCACCATCATATATCATAGCTAATTCATGAGCTACACGTCGTCCAAGATGAGGTCCCAATGAATGCCTGCCACTTGGATAATGCCTAATATATCATTATGAATTCAATTCAATAATGTACTTTCATATGCATAGAATTATATAAACTGAAACAATCAATATCACGACCTATCGCAGAGCAATATTTTCTTCATGCTTTCAATAAAAATAAAAATTTTGTTATTTCTAAATAATAAAATTCAATAACTTACTCGTTTGATTGATAACCGATTGAAGAATTATAGCCATATGCATGTTGCATCATATGTTTATGTTTAGCAAGTGCAGGGCCTCTATACGGTCCTATCTCACCCATTTCTGATTTAGTACCACGTGATAAAAAATAATCATGTTCCCGAGTACGAGTATAGCGAGTTCTTCAAAAAAAGGAAAAAAAAAATAGTAAGATAACACTTTTGTTTTATTACAATACTATTCAAGTTTATGACTGTAAAAAATATAAAGGTAAAAACTTACCGACGAAGTGAATTGACAAAATCTTCCCCATAATAAACATCATTTTTCACAAAGCTATTTTCAGAACCTATGCGATCGGGAAGCGTATATGAATGATTCACTGCAAAAGGTTAAAAATTTTGGAAAAAAGAATGCCTAACAAGCATTTTTTTTTTTTTGTACTAAACAAGCACATTATGAATCATGCAAATTATGAATACTTTTAGAAGAAGGTCGAGAATCCGATATTGTTTCAACATTTTTCGAATTCGCAGTAAAGTTTGAATCGATGCCTACCGCTACTGAATTCCTTTGTTTTCTGCATGGTATCCTGAAATATAATGATGTATACCAGTAGTGGTAATGCAGTACAAAAGTGTGACAAAAACGTATGTAAAGATGAAAGGCGGAAAAAGCACTGCGAGATGTGGACCATTGGTGATAAATGGACCAAACCAAACAACTTAGAAAATGAAAGTTCGAATAAACACAAGGTTTGATTACATATATATAATTAATCGAATAGTCATAAGATCTAATAATATTAACAAAATAGATGAACTGTTGAAGAAAAAAAATAAAATAAAATAAAAATTTTCTACATCAATTACGACCTATGAGCATTTTCGTCTACTTCTACTAATGGAGCTTTCTGCATCGGGCGCCAATCCAAATTATGAGTTTCCATTCTCAAACGATCCAGTCGTTTGATCACTTCCGGGTATCTAAAAATGATTTTTAGTCGCGTTATTCTTCCTATCAATTAATAGAAATAATAAGATGAAAAATGAGTGAATGCTTATTCACTCATTGTTTTATAAAATAGAATTTTTTTTTTCTAAAATTCTTTTGCTTGAATAAAGGAAATTTCTATGCTAATCAGGAAAGATGAATTAAAAGAGAAACGAACTGCTGGCGAATAATGCGATATCGATCTCGAACATTTTTAGAATTCCAATGTTTTTCAGTAGGTCTGCTGATAGAATCTTCAGGTGCAGTTGAATCCGTGGATTGTTCTGATGTCGACATGTTATGCTCTCTAGTATCCTGAAAACAAAATAATAACGTACGAAGAAGAGAGAACTGCTACATATATAATATAAATTATATCAGAAGTACAAGATATTAGAAGCCTATCTCCTATCAATATTATTCGAACGTCGTTCATTAGTCTATCGAATGTGTCATCTAACTTGCTCATCAAGCAGAATTTAACTTAAAGATATGTTAATCTTCGACATGATTACCTTAAATTCAAGGTAAAAGAATGTTACGTGCTCTAAAATTTAGCAATATGCAAAAAGTACACCTCCTCTTTTACAATTTGTCGCAGCTCATTCTCGCTTCGTATCTCTTGGACGCCATCAATTGGATGTGAATCAACCACTTTCCTTAATTGATTGGAAGCACTACACATAACCTAAAATATAAACTATTCCTGATACTTCAAGAAGATGAAAACTTATTATTTGCAGTCCTTATGATATAAATTCTGATAAAATTTAATCGTACCGTTTCAAGTCCCTTCACTGATGCTATAGCAGCACTCGGCTGCTGAGAATTCGTTACAGATACGATGTTCGAAATAGTCGATGTCTTCTCCTCAATATCAGCAGTATTTTGTATTTCATCAGTTTCTTTATTTAATAACAATGGAGTACTACGAGCACTATTTGCAACAGATGCAAGTGAAGGTATCTGCGGCTTAGGAATGACTGACTGTAATGTTGTAACAACACGATTCACTGAAAATCCTGAAATTGCCACAATTTCAAAACTGAAAATAAAAATTAAAGAAAAGTTGGTGAAATTATGGTACACTTAACACAGTCCATGAATGAGAGATAACATCCAAAAATTAGCATCAAGTCTTAACCCTAAACAATTTTCGGCCAAATTATGAACTGTTAAAGATAACGTAAACAGTCAATAAGTATGAAAGTGATAGATGAAGCCAGTTGAAATTAAGTAAGAAATTACCGGAAGGATCGTTGTTAGAAATAGGATCAACACGGGCAATGTTTGCAGACGAAACAGTTGTTGACAATGTTTGGTTACAGAACAAAACATCAGCAGAAAATGATGTTTCTGTCGCAGTAGCAATGGATGTTGCTATCATAGGAGTGACCTGAGCCATTGCTACTACTGGTACATCATTTTCAGTCTAAAAATAATTTGGTTAGTGTGATCCATTGTGCCCGATTTCATCCCAATAATATCGTTTTAAACAATTTTCAAATGTTTCTGTGAAGTAAAAAAATATTTATTGTTTACCTCATTTACTGCTTGCTCCTTTTCTTCTAGCAGTAATGCATTTGCCGCCACATTACCTGGAATATTTATCTCATCATCCAATCATTGCTTATCATATTAAATTTGAATTTTATGTAACAATTTATCAAAAAAAAAAAAAACTTTTGCAAATCCAGTCTTCCAGTTACTTGCAATTAATCAAGGAACATGAAAGTACATAAAAGCATTAAAATTACTACCCAAAAGTATTTCTTTCCTATTTAGTTATATCCAAAATGATAAACAAATTATAAACTTTTAGAAAATAATAATTCAGGATGCTCTTGTCTGTACGACTTAAAGAATTAACAATTGACATTTAAAACATCTCCCGACAATAATTAAGTTTCTAAAGATATGAAAGATCAAATTTACACCTTCTGCGTCATCGCCAGAAATCAGTTCCACTTTAACATGCTGACCATTATACTTTTCGTCAATTGCTTCCTTACTCTGAAAAGAAAAATTTTTTTTAATAGTTGGAATTTTTATCTAAACATATATTGTGACTTCAACAAGCTATTAAGGTATCAATACCAAACCAAAAACTGAGGTAACAACATACTTCTGCATTAGAACTATGGATGCGACGTTTGGAGTCCAAGATCGGTTGATGAATACCAAACGAATATGGTACCTGCTCATTTTTTTGCTCATGAATTTCAAGTGAAGCCGTTTTTTCCTAAATTTCAGACAAACTTAAACAGTTCAAATACGTCACTAGTAATACTTTTTAGATAAATCTAAAATTATATTTTACAACAGTTCCGTGAAAAAAGTGGAGTGCAAATTCTGCATAACCAATCCATCCTCATACTATTTTTAGAAATATTAACCTCAGGAATTCTTTCCGGTTGTTGGGTGGAAAATGTGCTGGGAATATTAGGCGTTTGCCAACTTTTTATATGACCAATATCACCGGAAGATGCCCGAAAACCTTCAAACACTGCCGCACTATATGGATCCGTTCCAGTTTGCTAAAGGAATACAGTTGTAAACCACATTTTTCATGTTTTTCACTTCTTAATCTACTATATTTCTGGGTCTTTTACTTTACGGTTGCCAATTTGAAATTACAAAGCAAAACCATTTTGTCATATTTGAATTAAACTCCTTAAAAACGGATTACTTAGTATAAATTTACCGCTACAAATATAATTCATCAAATTTGAAAACAATAAGTCTACTGAATGAATAATTACTCTGAAAATTGTTTAATATCTCTGACAATAAATAATAAAAATTCCTTCATTAACACAAATGAAGAAAGCATATATAATCCAATATAAACTCTCATAGAAATGATTAACTTCTGAAGAAAAAAAAAAACTATCGAATCATTCGTTGATTACAATACTAATGTTGATTTCTTTCTAATACGCAAATATGAACTAACACTCTGCTGATGCCACCAATACGGTGGTTGTTGTTGTTGTTGTTGTTGTTGTTGTTGTTGTTCTTGCGATACTTCACTGATATTTTTTGCATCATTCCTTTCTTGTTGCTGTGTATTCGTTTGCAACTGCCAATAAAATTGCGACATCCGCAACGATATGCATCAACTAACTTGAAATTTAACTTTATAATATAATTCAATACAAAAACATAACAAAATATAAACGTTTCAGCAAAATTAGAACTGAGTTCAAGAAAAAAAAAAAA
>SSBO01000012.1:23054390-23072772 GCA_005281725.1 Wuchereria bancrofti | reverse complement strand
TTTTTTTTTTTGCACCTTTAACTTTTTTAAACGTGAAATACGTCTGAACATGAAATGTGCATGAATCTCCCCTAGTACATCAACTATGCTTTACACGTTTACACGTGAGACGTGGAAAAATTAGCACAACAGCAACACAGCGATAATCGGTAGACTATCGATAACGTTACAACCACCGTTCCGCATCTCAGATGCGCCGGTATTTCGCGGATAGCTAAACGAGTGATGGATGGATTTTTGTCGTAAAAATTGAGAATGCAAAATGTTTTTGCATTTCGTTATTTCAGAGATTTGCTGATTGGTTGCTTCGTGGAAGCGTTGAGTTGTTGTTTTTTTTTTTTTTTTTTTTTTTTTTTTTTTTCATTTGATTAGTTATAAACATTTTTTTTTTCTTTTTTGAATGATCATCTTATATTAGTTATTATCAATTGATATTTTGTTCTTTTAGGATTAATGATGAGCGATTCGATACCACCAGAAGTTGTTGAACAATTACGAAGGTTTAATGAAGCATTAACAGTTCTTGAAGATACCTATCTGAAGCATTTTTCGAATTCTCTAGAGGAAAACTCTCAGGTTTTGTATTCTTTCAGTTATTTGTTATTGATGCATATATAATACTTTAATCGATTAATTTATTAGTCAAATAAATAATACAATCATAGTGATCGATTTTTTTTTCTTTTTTTGTCTGATAATTGCTTATTAAGTTAGTAAGCCAATATAACGCATCATTTATCGTTTACTTCATTTCTTTCATTAATTTTCACGTCTTTATTAGGTAATGAATAAATTGTAATATT
Source organism: Wuchereria bancrofti (assembly GCA_005281725.1). Classification (NCBI taxonomy): domain Eukaryota; kingdom Metazoa; phylum Nematoda; class Chromadorea; order Rhabditida; family Onchocercidae; genus Wuchereria; species Wuchereria bancrofti. The sequence continues at coordinate 23,071,969 of SSBO01000012.1, read as the reverse complement.
TTAACTGTGTGCGTTTGCTGATTCACTAAATATTAGTTAACTCTTTCAACATTTTTCACCAATGTGATCCGAATACTATCGTTTATGATATGTTTTCGGTGAGGGACGGATTTAAGGTGTTAAAGATTTAAGCCGTGTCGGCACTGCTGATAAGTTCACACCAGTCAATCTACCGGAAGTCGTAAATTCTTTTTAAATGAGCTATTGATGACTGTTTTTTGCTAACATATGGAGATCGTGTTTTCTCTGGCTAAACTATATGTGATGATAGATCTCCCTGATCAACACGTTAAAGCCGTGTCAGCACTACTGATAAGTTCGTACCAGTCGATCTACCGGAAGCTACCTGGATTATGTCCTTCTTTGACTTTTTTCTCTAATTTTCTTTTCTGCCATTCCGTCCCTTCCCTCCTTCTGTTTTTCTTCATACTCTGTCATAACCACTTTTCGACCTAATGGTATTTTTTGTTCGAATTTCATAGCAGTCAATGAGTATGATTTTAGACATTTTAATTGCTGCTAACATTTTTACAGTACTTTTATTATTTTGCATCTTTTCATGATTCTGCTGCATTGAGCAAATTTTAGAGGCCACCGCTAGAAAAATTAGAAATCGATTTGATGTCTGTGTTTGTCATTAATTCGCTATATTGGATGTTGCTCTGCACACATGGACAAAAACCAAAGGAAAACGAAGTTTTGCAAAACGAAATTGTTAGTTGATTTGTTGATTCTTTTTTTTTTTTATCAGTCATCTTTTTTGTTCTTTATCACTAATCTTTCTTCATATTCTGTCATATCCACTTTTTGGCCTAATGGTATTTCGGTTGAATTTTATAACAATCAACGAATATTATCATTACTTGTGCTTTTTTGGAGACTTTTAATGCATTTTCCTTTACCTCTGTTCTTCCTTCTTACATCACTGACGTAATGTTCAGCTGTTACATTGAACAAATATATGTATCGATTTAATTATATAATATTGTCAGTGACTGATTGAGATAAGTTATTTAGAACCGAACGAAAGAGTATATGGGACGATTGAAACAGCTAGAAGAACGAAAAGCAGCACCTTGTTTGAATCAACGAGCAGCGAAAAGCTTTGTGCGAAATGCTTTATGGGAACCGAAACAACAGCAGCGATCAGGCACATCCAATGTAAGCCTACTTATTCTCTTGGATATCACCATGGTGAAGTTGCTTGGACTGATGCATATGAGTATAGTTACTATATGTGTTGTGTTTAACTAAGCTAAAGTGAAATCTTAAGCAGCAAAAAAATTACGAATCTCTTTTGCATTTCTTTCCTCTATCCTGACTGTGATGAAAGTTCTTTTTTATTTTTCTGAAATGAGAATGAAATGATGATAAGGTAATATTCATTCAGTATGAAGTATATGATTTATAGAAACTTCAAAAACTTTTAAAATTTGATCATCATGGACGGAAAGAGCATTATGAACGGCAAATGATTGCCATAGTGGATGTTTTCATTGATCTTAGTCTTAATAATTATGTTTTAATGTCAGCACTCCTGTGAGGAAGATGCGGGTAAGGGAGATGAGCAATGTGAAATGGAAAGTGGTAACGATTATTCGATTTCGTTAGAAGAAGAAGAAGCTGAAATTGATGAGGATCAGATGGAAGAAGATGAAACAGTTTTCAATTCACATTTAGTGAAGAGTGCTGTGAAACGATCGCCTCGGGAAGCAAATATTACGATGACAGGAGGTACTCTTCCAAAGAAGAAACGGTTGTAATTGTTGATCTCATAACTGTCGTATTACTGTACCATTGTATATCGCGCTTTCTCTGATGTTTTCACTCGAAAGATTTTTTTTTTTTTTTTTTTTTTTTTAAGATTTAGCAGAAGTTGTTGTAGGACCTTCGTGGATGAAATTTAATTTTGCTAACTACTTCATTTCTTGATTGTTTAGTGAATTGAATTGATGTTCTCATTGTAAGATATCAGTGTTTATGCAGGGTTGCCATCATAAGATAGACGTATTATTTCAGGATTTTCATTGCTTTTTTGAATAATTATTTCGCACTTCTTATTTTTTGCAGTTCATTCTGAAAATAAATGTTTGAAAATAAGATTATTTTTGGGAACTTTGCACAGCAAACTTCTTTAACAGTGATAGTAATTGCAGGAAGACTTAGATTACTAATTTATGGATTTTTGTAAAGAAGAAATTTCCGTTGAGAACAAGAGTAAGATTTGCATTAACAAATAGAATGATGAATTCCATAAAGTGCATAGAGGAATTTATGGATTTTTTTAATGGTGAATTAAGCCGACATGCTGCTTAACGGTTAAAATTCGTTGAATTCCGCTAGGCAATATCCTATCTATGAATTTATTCATATTCAGTAATACTTTCAATAGTTAAAAGCATACATACAATCAAGGAATGATTATTTGAAGAAAAAAACATCAAAAAGCGACTTTTTCATTGCTAATAATAATAACAGTTTAATTATATAACTAAATTTACTTTCATACCGTAATGCATAATTATGTAATTGGAAGTGGTTATTATCTATGGAATCGGTTGAATGATAAAAATGTTTTCATTTGAACATAAAATTTTTGAACTATGAGAAGAGAAATATAATAAATTGGGAATAATTACCTTTGTCATTTTTTAGTATTTCTAAAAGATTAGGTTAGATTTCTACAAGATATTACATGTATATGAATTTCGGTTATGCTTCAAGAAATATTTCAAATATAATTAACGACAGTGACGCTGATAGAAAAATATTGTTAATGAAATTGAAATAGAAGAATTTCATCTTTTGTACAAATGTTATTTTTTTCATTATCAACAAACTTGGAAGGCACTTAATCTTGGTTTAATTTATTTGTCTTCTACCTTTAATACATCATTTAACTGTAGAATAATTTATCGATTTTTTTCTGCTTTGAAATTTTTAAACTGTTCATTAGCTTCTCGATTAAAATCATTGTATACAAGAGAAAAATAAAAGGAAGCAGTTTATAAATTTGCTTATAAATGTAGAGAAGTAATAAAGTTAAATGTACAAAGAATTATACTAAATTATGACATACTAAAATTTTGTTCATTTATTCAGACATTGGAAATAAAACTTTATTTGGTTACTCTATTAAAATATTGAAATTATTTCATTTTAAGTTTATTTTGCTCGCAATAGTTTCATAACAAAATAACTCCATTAAAAAAATTAGATGATCAGTTATGTTTTGGTTATGAAAAAAATGGAATAATTTATTATTACAGGGTATTCAATACCGTATATCGAAGATAAGTATGGAATGCTTACTACTGTATATTGAATTGTACTACCGTATACTATATATTGAATTGTGTAGAGAAAATAAATTATTACTGTAGAATATTTATAACTGTACAAAAACGCATGAAAAATTCGTTACTGTAGGATATCACTGTATATTGAAATGTATGGTAGAAATAACTTTATTACTATAAAATGTTTGATGTTGAAATATGGAAGATTTATTATCATAGAATGTTTATTACTGTGTATTGAAATGTGTGGAGGGTCCATTACTGTAGAATATCACTGTATATTAAAATGTATAGAGAAAATAACTTTATTACTGTAGTACGTTTATTACAATATATCAAAATGTATAGAAAAAGTTTAAGCATTTTCAATTGAATTTTATTTTAATGAAAAATGAACTAAATCATTTTCACTTCTAAAGAATAAAACCAAAGAAAAAAAAAAGTGGAATGAAAGAAAGAAGGCTTATAAAACAGTGAGACCAAATCATTGCTTTATTTCAGTCAAACTTGTATCACTATCTTTTCGAACTGGCCCAGTACCGGCTAGGCTTGAACTATGATACAACTTATACCAGCCAACCATTGGCTCAGAACCCAATTCTAAATCATCCAGTCGAATCTGTGCAATGCCCAAAAATGATTTCCGTTCCATTCGACCATAATCAGCCATTACTGTTATCTAAATATTACTTGATGCTATTATAATATCTTTGTTTATCTAAATTTCGAACTGATCATTTATCTATATTACTGCTACTTAATCGACAATTAGATTTGATTACTAATTATTTAAATTATTTAAATATTCAAATTTTACTAACTAAGAAGAGAGGTAGTGATCATTTAAAAAGGTGAAAAATTAAAATGATTGAAGTAATATTTTTCAACTTTTTGATAATTCCAATCTAATACCTGAAGCATCTTCTTTCGCGGTGTCTCAGAGAAAACGATATGTTGCTGAAATATCGGTGTAGTGGTCCTTCTTACTGCACGTGTTTTCGCTTTAGCTATGCATTGTTTACCTTCCAACAAATATACTTTAACATATGGAGCTGAAATTTGCTTAAATGAATTATGAAAACCTAAAGTATATCATATTTACTTCATAAATTGGTGAATTATCTATCAAACATTTAATATTTTCCATAAAAAATTTTTGAATAATTTCAATAATTTCAATAATTTCATTTTTTGAAAAATTTTAAAATTTGTGAAATTTTAATCATATATATCTTACAAATCTCTTCCTCAGATTAATCGCCATTTGTTACGCAAAAAAAAAAGTTGATTTATATTGGTTTAGAAGAAATGGATAATACCTGGATTAACTTTCACACCTGGCTTAACTACAAGATTTTTAGCACGAATAATTTCAACATCAATGCCTGCTCTACCTGATGATATACCTATTTGTATTTCACCAAGTACCGGACTTGCTAAAACTTGTCGACCCACAACCTATAAACAATAATTGTCGTTTAGTTTAATTAATCATTTCACTATAATGAATGATAAGAATAATGTTACTGCAAAACATTTGCATTTTCTACTATAACATATAAAATAGATGTAATTAAAAGAATTGATTTACCTGGCCAGGTCCCAAACTATCAACAAAACTTCCCAATGGACCATCGGTTAAAATTGGTCCCCAACTGAAAAGAATAAGCATCAAAAATTAATTTTTATTTGCATACATACTCTTACTTCATAATCATAAATGATAAATTGTAAAATAATGTAATTCTTAACTTATTTCATTTATTGGATAGTAATTTTACCATTTATTTCTCATCTAAACACTCATTATCATTTTTAATAACTGAGCAAATCAATTAAACATTTTATATCAATGAAACTAACTTATCACTATGTGAGGAATCTGTTGATTCTTTTGAAGTTTGTTTCATGAACGGAGCTTGAAGATAATCGCCTGGTACGGTTAAACCTTCTGGCACACCCACTTCTTCGGATCGTTGAAATCCTGTTCTTTTACCTTCTTCAAAAGTAACGAAACTGATGCAAAAAATAATTTCAAATATTTTTGAAAATAAAAATTGCTCAAACTAATTTTTTAATTAGTGCATAAATATAGAAAGTATATTAAAGATGTAAAATAGTTCAATGATGAAAAGATATAATAAAAAGAATATTGATACGATATTGGATTATTTTCATTCCGTAATATTAATTATTGATCAGTTATAATTCATCATTAAATCTTCCAAAATGTTTATTAAAATACTAATATGTTAAAGAGTTTACCAAGTGGAGCATTTCTACCCGGAATAAGTCTTGTCATCAAACTTTTCTTGCGATCTTTGCTAGATGCCGTAACATTTCCTTTAGCCATCACAGAATCACTTATAGCTCCTTCTTCGATGTATTCTTCTACATTATCATCTAATTGTTGATTCATACTTACCTGCTCATTTTCACCATTTGTTATACGTCGCGATGGTTGCCTTTATGAAAAGAAAAAGAAAAAAAAAGCATTAATTATAATTTAACAGATATAGAATTATATAAGTTATTCAAAATTTTACACAATTAATTTTTATGTGAAAATTTTGAACATTTCAGTATGCTAGTTATGATACATATTATACCTTGTAGGCATACTCTGTGCTGAATGTATACTTAATGTTTCTGATCCATCACTTCCATATCCAGGTTGCTGCTCATGCATTGCTTCTAATCTTAATCGTTCATTGGGTGATCGTGGATCTCGAGAAAACCTTGTTAGCGCCTGTGCTGCAATTATGCTATAAAACATTTATACCAATTTGATCAAATCTATTAAGCTAATTAGAAAGATATATGAAGAAGGTAACCTGATTGTGGAATTGACACCTGTTGACCATCTTCCTCATCTGTAACCCATGGAGCTGGTGGCAAATTTCGATTGTAGGTGCTGCGTATATCTGATACTAGAAATAAATCAAAATTTATTGATATGATAAGAAAGAAGTTTTTTTTAAAAAAAAAGTTTAAATTTAGGAAATGATTCAATTAATAGAATTGCATTTTACGCTACGTAAGTTATCTAAAATTTGAAATAAAATTGTTGAATTTACAAACGAGTTGTGATAATGAATTAGATAACTAAAATTAGTGATTTTAATGAATGAATTTAATTCAGAATATATTTAACGCTAGTTTTTTGTAGTTTGCAACAATTACGATGCCCTAAATACGATGTCTTAGATATTTTAAATACGATATCTTACGATGTCTTAAATACGAAATTTATAAATGAGTTATGATAATGAATTTGGTATCTAAAATTAGTAATTTTAATGAGTGACTTTAATTCAGAATATATTCAACGATAGTTTTGCAGTTTCTGCCAATTACGTTATCTTAAATACGATGTCTTACGACATCTTAGATACGATATCGTAAATACAATATCTTACAGTATCTTAAATACGATGTCTTACGATATCATAAATACGATATCTTACAGTATCTTAAATACGATGTCTTACGATATCATAAATGCGATATCTTACAGTATCTTAAATACGATGTCTTACGATATCATAAATACGATATCTTACAGTATCTTAAATACGATGTCTTACGATATCTTAAAAGTATTAAAAATAGCTACATGGACGCATAGCTGTAGCAGATCGCGGTCTTCGCTCTCGTTGTGAGTAACGAACAGGCATGTGATTACTGTAACCATGATCGGATAAATATCCTGATGGATGGGCTACTGTCCAATCTTCCTCAATTCGTGCTCCACTACGATCATATGTCCGTGATCGACGTATTCCATAATTCGGATGCATCGTATATTGCTATAATTTTGTAAATGATTTAAACTTTTCTAAAAATAGATTTGAAATACAGCATAGATTATTATTTTATGAAAAATACTTTTTCTTTTTGTCAATCAGAAGACAAAAAAATAAAAATAATTTCATAACATTTAAATACTATCAATCATTTCATTTATAATTTATCATTTTTTTCAAAAATTTCGCCAACAAACATAAGCCATTTTCGTTTTCTCTTTTTTTTTTTTTAAATTTTATTTTGTTGTTAAATAAAATATTTCTTGAACAACTGTAAGCGAATCTTATTATTTTCATGCTACCAAATATTTTACAACTAGATTAACAAATAATTAAAATTGAAATGAAAGATCTAGTTTACATTTTCCTCTGAAAAATAGATTTAAAAACAAAATAATTAGTAATATCAAATTGTTTTGATATATGACTTTTTTTGAAGTTTTTTTTTTTGATATATAACCTTTTTTTAACTTTTTCTAAAAAAATGATTTAACAATGACTGCTCTACGATATGTTTGTTATTCCTTCTGATAAATTACTCAATGAATAGTCGGAAATATTAAGTAATACCTGTCGCGATCCAGGATGATAAGCTTCATAATTAGTCGTGTAATCAGTCGCTGAAAATGGTAACAATAAAATTGATAAGATAATTCTTTTCTAAAATATAAAAATATTGATATAAATAAATGATTTTTACAGACCACGTTGTTGATGAATGTACGGATAATGTCCCATTTCACTTTGTGAACGTGTAGATGCGTGATAAATATTGAGACGACGTTGTTGTAACTTCTGAAATTGTTATCAGTCATGAAACTTCTTCACTATTATAATTTAGATATATTCTTTAACGTCATCCTGATTTCTGAACTGTAAACATCCTGATTTCTGAACTATGAACTTTCTAAAGTGCTACTGCTTTTAAATTGCATATTCATCAAATTAAATTACAATGTTATTTTTTCATATGTGTTAATTTTAAATCATACTTTATGTCTTTTCAGGATGATGGATAATATCAATGTTTACAATTATGTTTTTTATGACATCAGATAGAGAAATTTTTAAATTTAAAAAAAAAAAATAAAATGAAATTGAAAGAAATAAAAGACTAACCGCTCTAAGCGGATTATCTTCATCCATATCTACCAATGTATACAAAAATGGTTCATCATCTAACTGAGCAACTGTAAAATCAATCAGCACTTCACCCATAAATGAATTTGTCTCATATTGATCATAATCCCAAACTGTCACCTTAAATTACATTTTAAATAATTAAAAAGAAAATAAAAATTAATTTTATTATTATTTAAAGCTTAAAATTTTCAGCAAATTAAAACTGATATTTCAATAATTTCTAAAACAATGTAATGTGAAAATTTTAAAAAGCAATAAATTAATAATTTTATCTAATTACTTTTGTACAGTATAAATATAANAAAAGAAAATAAAAATTAATTTTATTATTATTTAAAGCTTAAAATTTTCAGCAAATTAAAACTGATATTTCAATAATTTCTAAAACAATGTAATGTGAAAATTTTAAAAAGCAATAAATTAATAATTTTATCTAATTACTTTTGTACAGTATAAATATAATTCGAATTAGAAATTTGAGGTTAAAGAAAAAAAGAATAGAAAACCTCCAGAACACGTTCCATTAGCATAGGTTTGGTAAGTCCATGATAATAAAATGGTTCATTCCAGATCGGATTACACGTTTCGACAAGTACGGCAGATTGTCGACGACTTTTTTCACTTCGATCCGGTAGAAGAAATAATTTGATATACGGATTACGAGCTGTACCATCCGGTCGTGGTGGTAAATCTATTGCATGTCTTATTGTAACAACAAGTTGCCTTTCGGCAGCACCGTAATATAAGGAAATCTGAAATTTTGTATAATTTTAGCAATTTGTGTTAATTGTAAATCCTTAAATCATTTCAACATTCATAAAGGAATATGTAAAATCTTTTAAAGATTTTTAAAAACTTCCTATCTTTTTCATTTTTTTGAACTTTATCTTTCTCTCATTCTTTCTCTCTCTCTCTTGAAAAATTAAAAAATAAAACTCTTTGAAGAATTTATCATTTCTCTTAAATAACAAAGCGATAATTTACCTCAATTCGTCCAAAGATCTGTCCTCTTCCAAATTGCCTGCCAGAAAAATCATCACATGCAATTATTCTTGATGGTCCTAAATGACTTTTGATAATATTTGTTTATTGTTTACTGTTTATTGTTTCACAATATATGTTTATTGTTTCAATCGATTAGCTATATTATGATAATAATCAATTCAAAAATGATATGAGTGATTATTGATCTAAATTTTAAAAGATATTAGCCTGAAATTTCCGCTATCAGTTATAAACGTTATAAAGCTAACAAAATTTTTTTTTTCCACTATTATAACTATCTGCCATAAAAGTTTCAATGATAATTGCAATCATCGTAAAAAGAAAAGGAAAAAAAAGTTCATTTTGATATAGTATATTTAACAGAATCATTGAATCCAATTTTCTGGCAAACTTTTTAATAATACTTAAATTAGCCTATTTAACTTCAATAGCCTATTATTTATCTAATAACTAACTATAAATGAAATATGCAAATAAATAGATCGTTGATATTGATATTAGCATCATTGATATGATAAAATTATTCAATCAAAGAATGTAAAAAAAGTAAAAATATAAATAAATGGAAGGATATTTACAATTCTTGTTTTCATCTTCTTTTTTTCGGCGAATTTAATACTTTTTTTTTTTTTTTAAATCATTGATATTAAAATTAATGTTTTATAGGATTAATTTACCAGTAGTATCATATAATGGTGATTCGATTGCTTTATGTATCAGTGTAGAATTATAATTTGAAGGTGAATTAATCAATGATTGCATATGCGGTAAAATGGTTGCTGATTGTGAATGCATAAAACCAGTGGAATCCAATGAATTGTTTAAATAGTAATCACCAATTCCTGATCCACCTCCTATATTTAGTTTTTTAATTTAATTATTAATAATTGATAAAAAAGATAATGAAATTATTGAAATTATTGAATTCAGTGAATTTAAAAAAAATTTTTCAAATAAGGAATGAAAGAGGAAAAAGATGAAATGATACAATTATATGAATTACTTATTGTTTTCTTTAATGAATTGTCTAAATAATAATCATCAATTCCTGATTATTTAATTTTTCAGTTTAATTATTAATAATTGATATGAAAAAAATGAAATAATTGAAATTATTGATTTAAATGAATTTAAAAAAAAATTTTTCAAATAAGGAATGAAAGTGGAAAAAGATGAAATGATACAATTACATGATTTACTTATATTATTGTTTTCTTTAATGAATTGTTTAAATAATAATCATCAATTCCTGATCCACCTCCTATATTTAATTTTTTGATTTAATCATTAATAATTGATATGAAAAATAATGAAATTATTGAATTCAGTGAATTTAAAAAAATTTTTTCAAATAAGGAATGAAAGAGGAAAAAGATGAAATGATACAATTACATGAATTACTTATATTATTGTTTTCTTTTTTATTAAATTATTATTTTTTACTATTAGATTTGAAATAATTGAAGAAAAATATGGAATAAATTAAAATTAGCAACAATATATATATTTGAACAATTACCGTTTAATTTGTATTTTAATTTTACTGTTATCATCATTTTGACATTTAACAATTATTCAAGAAAAATATTTGTTTTTATTTTCTAGCTCATTTACATAAACAAATCAATAACAATATTTCTTCTTGTTTCTTTTTGCTTTGTAAAATTATAATTAAAATCAGAAATGATCAATTATGATAGTATCGAAATTTAAATCAAATATTATTTATCAATTTCTATTTATTTTATTAAAGATTTATCAATAAATGCTAAACGTTAATTTTTTTTTCGTTCGTTGCTTAGAAAAAAAAAATTTGTTTTTTCAAAAATTTTTCCTAAGCAATTAATAATTGAATAGAAAAAAAAAATTGATTAAACATTATCATCGCAATCTTTGTATTATTTTTTTTAAATATTATATTAGCAATATTTTCATAGCATTTCCAATTGTAATTATTATTTTCCTTTTATTCATTTACTTTTTTTTCTTTTTTTGGGAACAAAATACCTTCAATGGTGTTTATTTTATTAATTTATTTCATTTAAGATCATAATAATAACAATAGTGATAATAATTAATAATAATGATAATAATAATCATAATTAAATGATAATAGAAATAATGAAATAATACAAACCGGTTGGAAGAAATGCCGGATTTGGTAGCATTCTTTGTACATTCAGGAAATCATCACCACCGGGTACACTATAAAATATCCAATAATGAATTTTTCATATGTGCAAAAAAAAAAAAACAACTATTGCTTATAATTAAAAATTTTTTTTCATTATTTTAAAGGATAAAACAAAAAAAAAAAACTTAATGTGATAAAATTGGTACACTTTTTGTTTTTCACTTTTTTATTCCCTTTCTCTCTCCCTCTCCCTCTCACTCTCTCTCTCCCTCTCTTCATTTCTTTTATTAAGGCAAAGTTTTATAAATTACAATTTTTGATAATAAAATATGAATTTGATATATATCTTTATGCAATTTCCGCCTCTTTTTATTCTATTAATTCCGCTTTTTCTTCTTTTCATTATCAGTACATTTAATTTATCTATTTGCTATTTGATTGCTATAAAATGAAATTCATAAAATGATATGATATGATCAATCATATCATTAGATAAATGCTATTTAGCTTTCGTTGTAATTACATTATGAAATTCATTTTCAAATTTAAAATATATATTTAATTATACTGAAATATATTTCAAATATTTATATCACATAAAGATTTATAATTAGAAATTCAAAATAAATTAAAATAATATTCATAAACATAAACACTATTACATTGATTGCTGTCAAATATTAATATTTCATTAATAGTTGCTTATATGATTAAAAAAAAAAAAAAGCTTTCAATAATTTTTGAATTGATTATCTTATCTAATACTAATATTAATCAATCAATTTTGTCAATTTAAAATGATTACTTTATTCATTAAATGTTTAAAAAAATAGGATATTAAGATATCATAAGATAAACGCATTTAAAATCAATTAAAATAAGCATTTAAATTAATAATAAAAGATAATTTATAAAAATTAAATTAGAAAAAAAAAAACTAATTATGCTTATGATACGCTAACAGTTCGCTGATAAAACGATCAGATTAAAATTAATTTAAAGATTTGAAATAATAAATTTAAATAAGTTTTGAAAAATTTCCACAAATTATATTCTTAAATTATTACTCATAATTTAATTACGAAAAAAAAAACAATTTGTTTACCTCATTGAACGTGAAACAATTAATTCAACTTGTGTATCATGCCTTGATGAATTTATCGCATCATAAACTTGATCAAATGTTGCATTTTGTAATTGACGACCATTCCATTCTAATACTTCATCACCTGAAATTATCTTACCTGTCTCTCTTCTTCTCTCTTTCCCTCTCTCTCTCTCTCTTTGTGTTATTTTTGTTACAGATAATAATAACAAATTTGTTTGTTTTTTCATTTTTGATCTTTTGATACAAATAAGTTAAATATTATTAATAAATAAATAAAAAAATAAACAAATAAATAAACAAATAATTGTGCTAATAAATATTTATCGTATTTTATTGTTTTATTTTTAATTTAAAAAAAATTACATTTATTCATAAATCCATGTATTTTTGAAAATTAATTGTAAAATTTTACAAAAAAAAAAAAAGAAAATCATATATATTTGTGAAAAAAAAAAAAATTATGCAAAAAATATTTGCATGATAAAACCTTTTCGAAGATGGCCAATAGTATCAGCAACAGATCCAGGTTTTACCTGTGTAATAAATGCACCTAAACGACCGGTATCTGATCGTCGACCACCAACAACCTTAAAATAATTATTAATAATTCAAGAAATTTATAACCTTAAAATAATTATTAATAAATCGATGAAATTTATAACCTTAAAATAATTATTAATAATTTCAAGAAATTTATAACCTTAAAAAATTATTAATAAATCGATGAAATTTATAACCTTAAAATAATTATTAATAATTTCAAGAAATTTATAACCTTAAAATAATTATTAATAATTCGATGAAATTTATAACCTTAAAATAATTATTAATAATTTCAAGAAATTTATAACCTTAAAAAATTATTAATAATTCGAAGAAATTTATAACCTCAAAATAATTATTAATAATTCGAAGGAATTTATTCATTAAACATTAAATTCAAAATGATTAATTAGTAATTGATTATTTCTAAATGACAAATTAAAATTTAGCAAATTTCGAATGAATTATATTTTATATTATTTCTTGTTTTGGTAAGAAATAAAAATATTTGATTACAAATATTTCAAATTATATTCTTTTCTACAGTGTTTTTCTTTTTAACGCCTATTAGAAGCATTTTTGATGGAAAAAAAAACATTAATTATAGATAAAAATTAATCCATATCTTTCCCTCTCCCTCTTTCCCTCTCTTTTCTCCCTTTTTCTCATTTTAAAATAAAGAAAAAAGTTTTGTTGTTTTTAAGGTAATTTTAAAAACTATTAAACTCCTAAAACTTATTGATTTCCATAATTTCTATTTTAATCTTAAAATTTCAATCATTGGAAAAAATTTTATATCATTTAAAATTTTATTTTTTCTTTTGTATCAAAATACTAAAATTAAAACGGAGGTAATTTAGATAATTTGTTGATGAATATATAAATTAATGAAAGTGATGGAAAAAATCTTTCATCAAACATAATTTTATAACTTTTTTTTTTTAAATTATCTTTATGTAATAATTAAATTATCATTATGTAATAAAAATTTAAACCATTATCAGGACCATATCATATCAATGGATTAGCAATTGAATGAATACGAGTAAAAGTTAATTAATTAAATGGATAAATAAATAAATAAACTAAATAAACAAATAAATGAATAAATACAATAAATAAATAAATAATCTTTATACATATAAACTAAAATTTAAAAATATATTTAAACTTTCGTTTTTTTTTTTTCAAATTGCAAAAGTTTCTGATAAATTTTTAAAAAAAAAATTATAAAATGATGTTTGATGAAAGATTTTTCATCTCTTTCATTAACTTATATTTGTCAACAAAATAATTTCTCTCTTTTTTTCATTACACTTCGAAATCAATAATTTTTTAACTTAGTTAATGAGTATTTAATGCATTCATATCGCTTACTGATTTATGCATAAATATTTTGTGGTTATGAATTTCCAAAAAAAAAAAAAAAAAAGAGAAAAATGTTTACTCTAGTCGAATAGTGTAAACAGTTATTAGAAAATTGAACTTTAACAGATAATATTTGTTATTATTTTTTTTTTTAATGAAAAAACACGGGATCAGTGATATGTTATCAGTTGATTTTGTCAAACAGAAAAGAAAAAATGTAATAGAGTTAAGAAAATAATCTTATAAAATATGATTGTATAAGTTATCATATCAGCAAGTTATCAATAAAGGAAAAATTATAATTAAGGGATCATTTGTAAATACTGTGATAAAGTATGATCATTCAACTTATCATATCAACAAGTTATCAGTAAGGGAAAAATGAAGTTATAATTAAGGGATCGTTTGTAAATATTGTGATAAAGTATGATCATTCAACTTATCATATCAACAAGTTATCAGTGGAGGAAAAATAAAATTATAATTAAGGGATCATTTGTAAAATTGATAAACTATGATCACTTAACCTATCATATCAACAAGTTATCAGTAAGGGAAAAATGAAGTTATAATTAAGGGATCATTTGTAAATATTGTGATAAAGTATGACCATTCAACTTATCATATCAACAAGTTATCAGTAAGGGAAAAATAAAATTATAATTAAGGGATCGTTTGTAAATATTGTGATAAACTACGGTCATTTAACCTATCATATCAGCAAGTTATCAGTAGGGGAAAGATAAAATTATAATTAAGGGATCATTTGTAAATATTGCGATAAACTATGACCATTCAACTTATCATATCAACAAGTTATCGGTAAGGGAAAATGAAATTATAATTAAGAAATCATTTGCAAATATTGTGATAAACTATAATCATTTAACCTATCATATCAGCAACTTACCAGTAGGGGGAAATAAAATTATAATTAAGGGATCATTTGTAAATAATGTGATAAACTATGATCATATGCTATCATATCACGAACTTATCATTTAAACTTTATTTTGCATTTCTAAATAATAACCTGTAAAGGAATTGAAAAGTTGTAAAATATTTCTTATCAAATAACTATATCAAAAATATATATAACTAAGTAATCAGTCAATTTATCTTTTCATTTTTTCCTTTTTTTTTTTCACATATATCAATGTTAACCAATTTTTAGTTAAATTATGGATGTTTAAAAGTTAATTTTTAATTAACAATATTTATAGTAAAAATTATTATTAAAATGTGATGACTTATGTGATATCTGATAACTGATTATATCAATTAATTGCATTATTATGTACAATCATGTTTTCTTTCCTTTTTCTTTTTCCTCGACAAGAAATAATTTTAAAAAATTAAAATAAAATGAAATTTTAATGAAATTAATGAAACTCTCACACATTTTATTCATGTTTTAATTCAAAAATTATAATTTTAATCCTTTTTATTTCATTTCTTTCACATCAATTGAATAATTATGATTTCATGTCTTTTTTTTTTTAAATTTATCAATTAACTAATTATTAAGAGAAAAAAAGAAAATTAAAACATAAAATTAATGAAAATAAAAAAAAATAAAAAAGCTAAACCTTTAAGCCAAGATCACCTTGTGCACCATTTGCTTTATGTAATATCATATGTCCGATTAAACGATGCTGATCTGCTGATGGTTGCCAGGTTACCGGATGCTTAATTTTTGTTATATTTTAAAATTTAAAAAAAAAAAAAAAAGAAAATTAACATTGTCAACTTTTCACATATAAATAATATTATTAAATGAATCAAGCAAAAAAAAACTGCAAAAAAAAGGAAAAGAATTTTTGTTAAAATTAAAATTATTTATTCATAGTAATAATTTTAAAAGAATCCTTGTTATTATTTAGTAATAATTTAAAAATTTTTAAAGTAAAAAAAGTAAAAATTTTAAAATTTATTCATAGTAATAATTTTAAATATATTCAAAAAAAAGAGAGAAATCCATTTTTTTTCTAAAATTAAATTTTTCTTTTTTTTTTTTTTTTAAATGAAATAAAAAATTGTAAATATATACAGAAAGATAGGTGCGTATTTTAGCTGCAAGCATATCACCAGGTAAAATAGTTGATTGTATCATTGGTACATTCATCACTTCGTTACTGCGTTGAAATTTACGATTTGAATCAGATGAAACTGAAAAAAAAAAAAAAAAAGAAAATAAAAAAATTAAAAAATTAATTTATGCATATGATAATAATATTTGATGCAAAATATTAGCAAATTATAATAGTTTGCAGTAGTAAATTTTTTTTTTTTGTTAAAAATTTTTAAATTAATTTTACAATGATAATAAATTAGTTTTGCTTAAATTATCTTTTCTTTCAATTTTGTCAATTTTTTTTTAAATAATATATTTCAAAAATTTTTCTTATTTAATCATTTATTGTTTAATCAATTAATTATTGATTGTTTAAAGTGAACAGTAACTTTTTTATGAGAAATGTAAAAAGTATTGTTTCAATTAATGAAATATGCAACAATTATAACAAAGAGTGTGATGCTTATCATAAATGTAATTAATTAAGCTTATCACTCATCAATTTAGCAATAGATTATGATGATGATGATTAGTAATAGATATTAATCCATTAGCATAAACAATTTTACAAATTTTTATTTTTTTTTTTATTTTTTTAAAGTTATTATTTTTTTTATTTTTTTAAAGTGTGATTAAAATTTAGTAATAGATGATGATGATGATGATTAGTAATAGATTAATCCATTAGCATAAACAATTTTACAAATTTTACAAAATTTTACAATTGTAACAAAGAGTGTAGTGCTTATCATAAATGTAATTAATTGCTTATCACTCATCAATTTGTTTATCATTGTTTTAAAGTGTGATTAAAATTTAGTAATAGATTAATCCATTAGCGTAAACAATTTTACAAATGTATTTGCTTAAATTAATGAAATATGCAATAATATGAAGTGATGAAATCATTTATAATCATTTTAGTTTACAAATGATAATTCCAAATAAACCAAAAATAAGTGAACAAGAAACATTCCAGCTAAATTATTGTTTAACAATAAAACTAATACCAGAAAAATCTTATCTTAAATTTTTAAAAAATTTTAAATTNATAACAAATGCTACTAGTATGATAAGATATGATTAAATTTTACTAATA
>SSBO01000012.1:23003062-23043941 GCA_005281725.1 Wuchereria bancrofti | reverse complement strand
TTTCTAGAAGTTTATTTTTTAATATTTTATGAATTACTTATCATTAAATTTTTGAAGTTTATTTTTTAATATTTTATGAAAAGAAAGGAAGCAAACATTTACGCTCAATGATTAAATTTAATAAATGATAAATTCAAACAAAATGTTTATTAACTATTAACACTTTTAATCATTTCTATTTACAATCATTAAAAGAAATATCATTTTTGTTATCAGTAAAATTGTTTATATCTAACAAAAATAAATTACAAAAGACTAATTTGCTACATATTTGAATTAATTTATTTTTTTTTTTAAATATATCATACAAATTATTCGAAAAAAATCACTCACAATTACATATTTAATTTTAAATTAAATTTAAAAATTTTCTTCGCTACATTTTTATTAAGTGCTAAAGTTAAAGGTTGTTTATTTCAGTAATGATTAATAATAATAAATAATTTTATTGCTATGTTTAATTAACCTAACTTATTATAAACTATTGTATTCTTTTATATCTAACAAAAATAAATTACAAAAGACTAATTTGCAAATTTTTGAATTAATTTATTTTTTTTAAATATATTATACAAATTTTACACTAAATTATTTAAAATTACTTTCAATTATACATTTAACTTTAAATTAAATTTAAAAATTATCTTCGCTACGTTTTTACTAAGTGCTAATTTTTATTATGTGTTTATTTCAATAATGATTAATGGTAATAAATAATTTTATTATTATATTTAATTAACCTAATTTATTATCAATCGTTGTATTCTGATAATAAAATCGTTGTATTCTGATTTTAAATTAAATTTGAAAATTATCTTCACTACATTTTTATTAAGTGCTAAAGTTAAAGGTTGTTTATTTCAATAATGATTAATAATAATAATAAGTAATTTTATTATTATATTCTAATTAACCTAATTTATTATCAATCGTTGTGTTCAGACAATAAAATCGTTGTATTCTGATTTTAAATTAAATTTGAAAATTATCTTCGCTACATTTTTATTAAGTGCTAATTTTTATTAAGTGTTTATTTGAATAATGATTAATAATAATAAGTAATTTTATTATTATATTCTAATTAACCTAATTCATTATCAATCGTTGTATTCTGATAATAAAATCGTTGTGTTCCGATTTTAAATTAAACATTCTGATTTTAAATTAAAAATTTTCTTCGTCAAATTTTTATCAAGTGCTAAAGTTAAAGGTTGTTTATTTCAATAATCATTAATAGTAAGTAATTTTATTATTATATTCTAATTAACCTTATTTATTATAAATCGCTGTATTCTGATAATAAAATCATTGTATTCTGATTTTAAATTAAATTTAAAAATTTTCTTCACTACATTTTTATTAAGTGCTAATTTTTATTACGTGTTTATTTCAATAATGATTAATAATAATAAGTAATTTTATTATATTTTTTTTTAACCTAATTTATTATAAACTATTGTATTCTTTTATATCTAACAAAAATTTTTTATTATTATTAAAATTAAAAATTTAAAGCCAACCTTATATCACCTGGACTACCTGTTCCTTTTGTTTCATCAATCATTGCAGCTTGTTGAAACCATTTACCAGTTTTTGCAAGAATTCGTTGTCGTTGTTGACACAATGAACATGCCCAAATTGGCTTCAAAAATTTTTAAATAATTAAAAAGAGAAATGAAAATCGTTGCTTAAAATCATCTCTGAAGAGATATTAGTAAAAATTGGCGCAATTGTCTTATAAAAATTTTTTGTGAAATTTAAAATTAGCATTAATTTTCTTTTTTCTATTTCTTATCATACTTTTCGACATTTTTAATAATGTATAAGCAACATATAATTTTTTTTTTTTTTGATAAATTAAATATACATCTTGGAATAAATCTTTTTTTTAAAAATTTTTTTGAATAAATCTTTTTTTTTTTGAATATTTTAATTAGCAGCAGAAAAGAAAAGTTAAATTAGCTGAAAATAAAAATTAAAATTTTAATGGTTAATTAAACCAATGTTTGTCACTTTAAAATTAATAATTAAAAAATTTAATTATCCTTCAGTCAATATTATTTGTCAAAAAATATATTTCCTTCGCGAAAACAAAAATTAATCAGTTGACAATGAATTTAAAAAAAAAAAAACAGTTATTTCAATTAGTAAATAAAGTTTCTAATGTTTGAAACTAAAATTACAATAATATAAATTGCAAAAATTTCAATTTTAAAAAACATCAAAGATTTTGTTAAATATTTGCTTCCTAGTTTAACGATTTAATAATTAAAAGTAGCTAATATTTAATTGTTTACAAAATAATTAAATATATGTAAACATGCATTTGTTTATTTGATAAATTAAATGAAATGAAAAGTTTGGTGGTAATATAAAAAATTGAAACAAATATTTAATACTTATTTAACGTGAAAAATTAAGGATTATGTAAATGAAACAATTTAATTATTTATTTATTTGTTTATAGCTAATATTTAATTGCTTACAAAATAACTAAACGTATGTAAACATGCATTTATTTATTTGCTAAATTAGATG
Source organism: Wuchereria bancrofti (assembly GCA_005281725.1). Lineage (NCBI taxonomy): Eukaryota > Metazoa > Nematoda > Chromadorea > Rhabditida > Onchocercidae > Wuchereria > Wuchereria bancrofti. Next base: position 23,041,403 of record SSBO01000012.1, on the reverse strand, counting down.
AAACCGAAAATTTAATGATAATGGAAAAATTTGAAGTAAATATTTAATTAACATGAAAAATCAAAGATTATATTAATGAAACAATTTATTTATTTATTTGTTTATAGCTAATATTTAATTGTTTACAAAATAATTAAATATATGTAGACATGCATTTATTTATTTGCTAAATTAGATGAAACGAAAAATTTAATGATAATGGAAAAATTTGAAGCAAATATTTAATATTTAATTAAAATGAAAAATTAAAGATTATATAAATGAAACAATTTAATTATTTATTTATTTGTTTATAGCTAATATTTAATTGCTTACAAAATAATTAAATATGCGTAAACATGCATTTATTTATTTGCTAAATTAGATGAAACCGAAAATTTAATGATAATGGAATTTTGAAGAAAATATTTTTTGAAATTTGAAGTAAATATTTAATTAACATGAAAAATCAAAGATTATATTAATGAAACAATTGATTTATTTATTTGTTTGTTTACTTTTTTTATTGATTTGTTTAATTTTTTACTAACTTTATTTCTACTTGCTGTACGACCACCACATCGAGCGCACGATCGTAATTGGCAGTAAAAGCATTTATGACCAATGCCATCTGCAAATTTAGTTTTTTGACAAATTTGACAAATGGCATCATCTTGTGTCCCAACAAGACGTTGTGCAATTTCTTTCCGTTGATTGATTTGCTTTTCGATTGCTTCCAATTCTTGATCAGCTTTTCTATAAAAATGAAAAAAAGAAAAGTAAATAAATAAACAAGTAAATAAAAAATTAACAATGGCATACATTCTTGATAATATTTCCATTTGTTTGTTTGTTTTTTTGTTTGTTTACATTAAATTATTAATTATTACTAACATTTTGCATTATTTTTATTTTACTATTAAATTGATTAAAATGAAAAAAGAAAAGCTAATTGTTACTCAAATTTGATTAATATTTTTCTATCTTAAAATTAACACTTTTACGTAGTTTTTTTTTTTTCAAAAATTTCAATTAAAAATTTTTTTATTTACTCAAATTCTAATTTTTCTTTTGCTTTTTCCTTATTTTTTTCTTTCACTTTCTCACTCTGTCTTTTTTACAGCAGAAAAAAGAAAGAAAAAAAATTGTTTTCGAAATTAGTTAATTTTTATTAAAGATTGTTATTAATAATCATTTGATGCTTTCTACAATATTTTTTATATTTACAATTTATTTGTAAAATATTTAAATAATTTAAAGTAAGCAAAAATGATTAAATAAACAATTCAAATAAGCCACTTTTGATTAATTAAGTAAAATTATAAATTTTACATTTTTTCTATTCTTTAATTAGTACAGTAAAAGATGAAGAAATGAAAATATTTAATATTTAAAATTTTACAAATAAATTAATAATTTACTAAAAAATACAATAAATGCAATTAGAAAATGGAAAAAAGTGAAATAAAGGGATAAAAATGAAATTTGAAAAATTTTTAAAAAATTTATAATTTGAAGCTAAACTTATGAGAGTTGTATTTTCTCAATTTTTGTCATTTATCATCAATTTGTTGACAACAAACAATACTTGTAAATTAGAATTGAAAATTGTTTATTGTAAACAACTAATAGACTCTATATTAGAAATAATTTTAAAAAAAAGATTAAAAATTAAAATTAACAATTAATATTTAGTAATACTTAATATTAGCAGTATCAAATTACTAGTATAACTTTAACTTTAACTTTTACAATATTTCAAAAAAAAAAATGAAAAAAGTAATTTACTGGCTAAGTTGTGTTTCTTTTTCTTCTTCGGCACGTTGTCGTTGAAGTACTTCCTCAATAATTTGACGTTCCTCTGCACTTAAATGTGATAAATCGGGCGTGGGTGGTTCGGTCATTGCCCTTTGACCCGTTTAACAATTAAAGGCCTAAAATAATGCAAACAATTTTATGAAATTATCATAAATAATGCTTAATTAATGATAGCATTAAAAACGATATGCAATAAAAATTTTTTTTTTTTGCAAATTAATTGTTAACAATTTTTTTTTTTTTGAAAATTTTTGCAAATTATTAATGCTTCGTTTTTTTTTTTTTTTTTGTTGTTTGACTAAACAAATGGTAAAAAATTTTTTAAATCTTTTTTTTTTAAAAAGAAAAAAGAGAGAAATGAATGGCCTTAATATTGTTACATGAATCACAATTGAAGTATTAAAATTTGTCCTTTTTCTTTTTTTTTTTTTTTTTTTTTAAATTAAACTTTTTTCCAATTTTTTGGATTTTTAAAAAAAAAAAAAAAATGAAAAAGCATAAAGTAGAAGAAGAATTTCTGATAATTGACCATAAACTTGTCTCCCTCCCTCTCTCTCTTTCTCCTTTTTTTTTTCTACAAACAAAATAAGCCATAGGCTTGTTTTGTTTTTTTTTTTTCTTTCTGTACGAATAGCAATTAGCATCGTTATTTTCATGATGTCATTTATTTAAAAAAAAAAAAAGTAAGAAAGAGGAAGAGAAAAGTTTAATCAAAGTAGTAATAAAGAAAGAAATAGTAAAAATTAGAATATTTAAATTTTTATGAATAATAATTAATTATTAAAATTTTTTGAAGATTGAAAAATAAACTTAAGTTTTCTTTTTTTTTTTAAAAAAAGATATATACATATGTTTATATATCTGTGATTATATATCTGTTATCAGTGATAACAATATGATAATAGTATAATTAATTATCAAAATTTTTACAATTGAAAATTAAATTTAACGCTTTTTTCCAAAAAAAGGATACAAATATATGTAAATGATTATATATCTTTTTGTTATCAGTGATAACAATATGATAATAGTATAATTAATTATCAAAATTTTTACAATTGAAAATTAAATTTAACGCTTTTTTTCAAAAAAAGGATACAAATATATGTAAATGATTATATATTTTTTTGTTATCAGTGATAACAATATGATAATAGTATAATTAATTATCAAAATTTTTACAATTGAAAATTAGACTTAACGCCTTTTTTTTCAAAAAAAAGGATACAAATATATGTAGATGATTATATATTTTTTTGTTATCAGTGATAACAATATGATAATAGCATTAGTGATAGTTAATTGACAAGAATGAAATAAACAATTTCATACATTATTACAAATAACATTAAAAATTTCCAATTAGCTCAATCATTGAAATAATTGTTTCGAATGAATGAAATGTAAATAGTATTAATGCTGATAACAAAATTAATTTATCTTATCTTAATATAATCCTTTATAAATTTAAATTATATAATATTTCTATCTATAAAAAAATTAATTAATTAATTAATNAAATATATGTAAATGATTATATATTTTTGTTATCAGTGATAACAATAGATAACAGCATAATTAATTATCAAAATTTTTACAATTGAAAATTAAACTTAACGCCTTTTTTTTCAAAAAAAAGGATACAAATATATGTAAATGATTATATATTTTTGTTATCAGTGATAACAATAGATAACAGCATAATTAATTATCAAAATTTTTACAATTGAAAATTAAACTTAACGCCTTTTTTTTCAAAAAAAAGGATACAAATATATGTAAATGATTATATATTTTTTTGTTATCAGTGATAACAATATGATAATAGCATTAGTGATAGTTAATTGACAAGAATGAAATAAACAATTTCATACATTATTACAAATAACATTAAAAATTTCCAATTAGCTCAATCATTGAAATAATTGTTTCGAATGAATGAAATGTAAATAGTATTAATGCTGATAACAAAATTAATTTATCTTATCTTAATATAATCCTTTATAAATTTAAATTATATAATATTTCTATCTATAAAAAAATTAATTAATTAATTAATACTTTAAAATATTTTTTTGTATCATTTCATTCATTATTTTTTGCTATTAAATGAATTAATTTTTTTTTCTGTCTTTTTTTGTTGAATTTTAAAGTTAAAGTAAAAAATTTAGATTTAAGTCTTTGTTTTATTGTTGCAATTTAAATGTAAAAATGGAATGACACAATGAAGAGAGAGAGAGAGAGAAAGAGACTAAATTTTAAATTTAAAAATGTTAAAATGATTACAATAGAGAGAGATAGAGAGAGAAAGAGAATATTCAAATAATTGTTTCGAATGAGTGAAATAATGATATTAATGTAATATAAATGAAATATAAATGGCTTACAATAAAATGATAACAAAATTAAAAATGATAATAAAAAAATAATCAAATGGTAATAAAAGTTATTAACAATAAAATGATAATAAAATAATAATAAAGTGATAATAAAATTAAAAATAAAACAACTGATAGTAAAATTAATTTATCTTATCTTAATATAATCTTTTTTAAAAATTTAAATTATATAATATTTCTACGAATTTATAAAAAAAAAATCACTAATTTTATAATATTTTGCAATATTTCTTTGTATTTAATTATATAATTTCCTTTTTTTTCACAATATTTCTTCTAAATGAATACAATTAAAAATGAAAAAACTGATAATAAAATTAATTTATCTTATCTTAATATAATCTTTTTTAAAAATTTAAATTATATAATATTTCTACGAATTTATAAAAAAAAAAATCACTAATTTTATAATATTTTGCAATATTTCTTTGTATTTAATTATATAATATTTCTTCTAAATGAGTACCATCTTTTCTCTTTTTCTTTCCTTTCCTTTCTTTTTGATTTGAAAAAATGTTTGATATTTTCCTTTCCTTTCTTTTTGATTTGAAAAATCTAAAATTATATGGTTGATAGAAGAGAATGGTGTTATTTCCGCTAAATTAAACTTTAAAATAAAACCAATTTAACAATTATAGATGGAATATTTTAAACTAACAAATACATTGAAAAGGATTATATTGTTCTTTTCATAAGTATTCAATATGAATGTTTTTTCAAATTTCCATTTGAACAGGACTATTTTGATTAATGAATGTTAATTTTAACATTTTAAACAATCTTTCTTTTCTTTTTTTTTTTTTCTTCTTTTATTTTTTCAATTTTTAAAAATTATTAATAAGCAATAAATAATGAAAGCAAAAAAAAAGTAGCATAAATGATATTAACAATAATAAAATAAAACATTGTTATTGTTATTATTAATATAAAACATTGTTTATTGTTACTGTTTTTATTGTTTATTGCTGTTGAAAATTTTTAAGACAATTATTTTATTTGCATAGTTGTTTTTTTTGTAGTTTAATATATTTAATAGATTGTAAGTGTAATAATTGCTTATTTTTATAACATTTTTTTTTTGTATAAATTTAATTTAATATTTTTAACTTTCGAAATGTCCATATTAACTATTTTGTTGGTATTAAAGCTTGAAGTAATTTTTTTTTTTTTAAAAATATGTAATATGTAGCTCTTTTTTTTCAAATTATAAGCGAAAAATGAAAAAGAATTAGCAATTATAACTTTTAAATTATAATTTATTAATTACAACCTTTTCTAGCAATTTAAAAAATATTTTTATTTGTTTAACTTTTCTTTCTTTCTTTTTTTTTTTACAATATTATCATTGAGTTTTTTGAAAATAGTAAATAGTAAATAATAAATAGTAAATTGGAAATGTATAGAAGAAAAAATTTTTAATGCAAAAACAATAATATGAAATCACTGCAAAACAATTACTCTTTCTTATTTATTATTTATTTACATATTTTCAAAAACAGAAAAGTATTCCGGAAAACCGGAAAAAATATTTTTTTTTTTTAGCATGAAAAGAGTATATATAAGAGTTGGTCTTATTTCTACGACATGCTAGAAATAAATTGCTTGTCCTAAAAAAAAAAAAAAAAAAAAGGAAAAATTGTTTTACATATTTTCAATTCGAATTTTGTCACTTAAACTGCTTCAATGTTTATTTCATTCCTTTGTTTGCAAATTTGTCAAAATTTCTATGTTTTACTATGAAATAAAAAATGGTAAAAATTAAAAATCGATTTACATGAAAATATAATATTATAAAGCACTTATATATTTCTTTAAAATTATTCTCATTTAAATTCTATCAAAACTTTATTCAATAATTATCTAAATATAATCTAATTTTTTTAATAATTATCTAAATAATTATCTAAAAATATCGCATATATAGTAATATATGTTAGACTTACTTAATAACTAAATATAATCATTTAAAAAAAAAAAAGAAAATGATAAGATTATCAAGAATATGTAGAAATTATTATTCACTAATCATAAATTTTGAAAAAAAAAATTATCATAAATTGAACAAATTATTACTAATAAAGAAATAATAAAACAAAAAGAAAAAAGTTATAATATAAAAATTTACAATATTACGCTATGCTTTCAAAAAATTTTTCAAACGATCAATTTAAATAAATAAATAAATAAATTTCATTTTAAAAGAATTTGTATTATAAAAGTAAGTAACTTGCAAACATTAAAGATGATATCAACAATAANAAGGAAAAATTGTTTTACATATTTTCAATTCGAATTTTGTCACTTAAACTGCTTCAATGTTTATTTCATTCCTTTGTTTGCAAATTTGTCAAAATTTCTATGTTTTACTATGAAATAAAAAATGGTAAAAATTAAAAATCGATTTACATGAAAATATAATATTATAAAGCACTTATATATTTCTTTAAAATTATTCTCATTTAAATTCTATCAAAACTTTATTCAATAATTATCTAAATATAATCTAATTTTTTTAATAATTATCTAAAAATATCGCATATATAGTAATATATGTTAGACTTACTTAATAACTAAATATAATCATTTAAAAAAAAAAAAGAAAATGATAAGATTATCAAGAATATGTAGAAATTATTATTCACTAATCATAAATTTTGAAAAAAAAAATTATCATAAATTGAACAAATTATTACTAATAAAGAAATAATAAAACAAAAAGAAAAAAGTTATAATATAAAAATTTACAATATTACGCTATGCTTTCAAAAAATTTTTCAAACGATCAATTTAAATAAATAAATAAATAAATTTCATTTTAAAAGAATTTGTATTATAAAAGTAAGTAACTTGCAAACATTAAAGATGATATCAACAATAAGTGGATGAGAGGATAATTTATTTGAAGATCTTTTTACTCTTCAATGAATAATAACAAGCAATGATCTATTCCGGAAGTGAAATTTGGGGGGGGGGGGGGGGGGGCACTTCAGCAAAATTTTTCGATATGTACATTTCATTTCATTCAATTCATTTTCTTTTCATTTCTCATTTTAAACATTAAAATGACAATATGTAATCGTAGTGAATTTAATTTAAATCATTCATTATCAACAATAATAATAGAGAAGAAAAAAAAAGAAATTGATAGAATGAATTTTAAGATGGAAATTATATAAATAAAATTCAATGATTTTTTGGCCTAACAAAAAACAAAAAAAAAAGTGAAATAAAAATAAAAAATTTTCCGTGTTATTTTTAATTTTTATAAAATTATGTAAGATGTTTTTTTTTTTTTGTAAAAAATTAATTAAGGCTATTACAATATTAATAATAATAATAATAACAGAGAAGAAAAAAAAAATTGATAGAATGAATTTTAAGATGGAAATTATATGAGCAAAATTTCAATGATTTTTTGGCCTAACAATAAACAAAAAAAAAAATGAAATAAAAATAAAAAATTTTCCGTGTTAATTTTAATTTTTATAAAATTATGTAATATGAAAAAAAATTAATTAAGCCTATTACAATATTTTGGCATAAAAAAATTTTATAATATATGCATTTTGGTTTTTTTTTTTTCTTTAAATTTAAATGAATTAAAATGCAAATGAAATGTGAAATTAAAAATTGTTGAATGAAAGTAATAAATAAATGTTATGTGGAGTTTTGCTTTTTTTTTTTTCTAAGAAATTTATTTGGTTTATGCATAATTTTAATTCTTTGAACAAAATATAATTTAGTTATTTATGATAGATTGCATTTGAAAATGTAAATACGATGAATGCAAAATGTGTGAATTATAATAAAATAAATAAAATTTATGTAACATTTAAAAAATACAATTATATTTCAATTTAGATTGACGTCAAATAATCTAAACTATCGATAATTTCAAATGATAATTTTATTCTAAATAGATATTTTGAAGTTTTCTTTTTTAATTTCTATGATATATTTTTAATAGTTTGAAATATATTGCAAATGTATTATCACTGAATATAAATTATCATATCAGTTTACTCTATAAAAAAATAATATCAAATATTACTATAAAGTATTAAGCAAGAAAAAAAAAACTACTATTTCTTAATAATAAAAAAAAAAATAAAGATAAACATATGTCATACTGTTTCTTAATAAAGAATTAATTAAATTATATACTTTTAAACAAATAACAATAAACAAATTATTTACGCATATTTCTTAATAAAGAATTAATTAAATTATATACTTTTAAACAAATAACAATAAACAAATCATTTACGCATATTTCTTAATAAAGAATTAATTAAATTATATACTTTTAAACAAATAACAATAAACAAATCATTTACGCATATTACTTAGTCAAAAATAAAATTTAATCAATAATCAATAGATACTACTTTTGCAGAGTGAATGATTAATTATCAACAAAATTGTAAATAAGTATATATTTTGAGCTTTAATTATTACATTGTTAGTATTTTTTTTTTTCTAAAACAAATAATATTTTCTTATCTTTTTTTTCTTTCATTCTTACTTATTACTATCTGATGAAATTTAAAAGGCATGCAAAATGCTGCATGCCTTTTAAATTTTATAAATAAATCATTGTAGAAAAGCAAAAATTAAGCATTGCAAGTTTGCTGTCATATTGAATTAGAACGAGCATTTCATGATATATACTTACTTGTTTGTCTTAAATATTTTCAATAGATCATATTAAATTTAAAATTTTTTCATTCTATTCAATAAAAGACATATACATATTTAAAATTTCGATCTTTTTAGTACTTAATTTCCAAAAAAAAAAAAAAAAAAAGAAATGAAATGAAATGAGGGAGTTAAAAATGGTAAATGTTTAATCATTGATTTTAGCAATCTAATAAATTTTGTCAATAACAAAAAACTAATTTTAAAATCAATATATAATCTAGTATGAAATCGTAATGTTCTCTTACATTTTTTAAAATCATTAAAATGAAATGTCGTAAAAATTAAAATTTTTACGATATTTCATTTTCTTAAATTAATGCCATATAAAATATGCCTTTCTTATTTGAAATATGATAACTTTAGGAAAGGGATCTTATGCAAAATTTAAATGGATGTAAAAATTTTTAAGCTAGAAAATTGCTTAAAAGCACGACAAATATTATTGAAGAAATTGTGATACAATAAGCAGATCATATTGCTATGAGCAAAGTTATTTAAATGAGATATCATTGTGATGAAAACCATTGAATCAAATTGATACAATTCAATTAGTCTGCTAACTTTTTTTTTTTGCATTTAATTCAACGCTTTCATTCAGCAATTTATTGATCAAAAACATTGAATTAGTTAATAATTTAAGAGATATCTTGAAAATATTTTAAATACTAATCGATAATTTCAAATCATATTTTAGCGAATAAATCAAAATGTTTTCATCCTCATTTTACATCTTTGTATTGATTATAAAAAAATAAGATTAAAAAGGTTAAAGGTTAACAACTTTTAATAATTGCAGCATAACACACACGCACACAAAAAATTATATTTGCAAATTGATAAAAATAAAAAAAAAAAAAAACTCTTCAACAATACAATTTAATTATTATTTATTCCTTATTTTTACTACTATTAATTCAATTTACTATGATCATAATTTATTTTGATTGAATTTTTGTTTAAGTAAGTAATACCTAATTTTTCTTTAAGTAAATAATAGCTAAGTTAAGTCTTCAATATACAAATATATATATATGTCAATAAGGAATTTATGCAAGAAAGACAAATTATTGATTAAGCAATATGATATGAGTCATATTGGTGACATACACATATGCGCAATATCGAGCAAACAGCGCCAATTATTCTTCCAACTAAATTGTAGTTTTTAAAATAACAAATGATAAAATTACAATTACTAATTTATCCAAACGTTTAAAAAAAGTATTTGATGTAAATTTAATTAGTTACATGAATAAATTTATAAAACTTTTCCTAAATTCTTAATGAAATGATAAAATAGATCTCTTATCTATCACTACTTATCATTATTATTTTTATCACTTATCATTATTTACTATCATAATTTTTGATTATTTCTCATTGTTACGATTGAAGTAGATATTATGTAAGAAAGAATAGTTCAAAAAAAAAAGTATAAAATTGTTGATGAAGTGCTAAAAATGATGATGATGCTTTATTCATTCATTCATTCATTCATTCCATTCAAATATTATATCATTTTGAATAGGCAATCGTTATTCGATTTCTTTATTTCCTCAGAGAATTTCAAAAAAATGAAAAAAAAAAAATTGAAATAAAAGTAAAAAAAAAAAAATTTCATTCTTTTTTCTGTTCAATTTTTTTTTCTCCCCTAAAACTTCCATATTATCGATTAAGGAGGAAAAAAAAATAGGAAGAAGCAGAGTGTAAGAGTTTTTAAATACTTTATTTATTTATTTTTTTTTTCTTCATTTCTTTATTTTTTATTATAAATTCAAAAGTGTATTTTATTTGAAAATATTCGATCAAAATATAATAAATCAATCAATAAATAACGGAAAAATCAATTAATCAATTAAATAAATAAACAAATAAATACAAAAAAAAACAAACAAACAAAACACATATACATATGAACAGAAAATAAAATATCAAATGAAAGTTCTTTTTCTTTTTTTCTTGTTTATTTATCTAATTTTTTTTTTTTTTTGCTGGAAGAAATTTAATAAATCGATGAAAGTGGAAAAATTTAGAAATGAAAAAAAAAAAAAGAGAAAAAAAGTGAGGTGCAAAATTAACAACTCAGATGTAAAAATATATTGACAAGAATAGCCTAAAATGCTTCTTTGCATAGAAAGAGACGAGATAGCTTTGAAAAAATGTGAAAGCTTCTAGCAAAAAGTAGTAAGTAGTAGGGAATGAATGCAAGCAATGAATGCATGAAAATGCAATGCATGCATACATGCATGCATGCATGCATGCATACACTCACTCACACACACACATATATGCATCCAATATTTACTTTTCTTCTTTTTCTAGCCAAGACTTAAGCTATGCTTAGTACTTTTTCATAAAATATTTTAGTTATATTAGCCAAAAAGCTTCTTTCTATGATTTGTCCTTCACCGCCTCCGCTCTTCCTCCTCCTCTTCCTCCTCCTATATCCATTATCTTTTTGGCTCATAAGAAATATGCAATTGAATGAGAATTGTGACAGACTTACTTAGCCTATTCTTTTCTGGCTACTTTCTTCCCTCTCTCTCTCTCTCTCCTCTCTCCCTCTCTCTTTTTCCCTCTTTTTTTTTTTTTTTTTTTATCTTCCAACCTTAAAAAGCCTTGGAACCAAATAAATATAATGATAGATACCCATTTGAAAATGAAGTATATATATGTATTTTTGGCCTTTAGTCTCAACTGATTTCTATCATTTATCCTTTCTAATATTTACTTCTTTTTTTTTTCTTCTTTCTCATCTTTTTTCTTTTTCTCTTTCTTTTTTTTTTCTTTTTGTTTCAGTATTTATTTTATTTCAAGTTAAATTAGTATTTGAATAAGTGGAAAAAGTATAATTGAATAGCTATGAATTGAAATAGAATATTTTTGATCATTTATATTGACATTAAATTTAATAAAATTTTAAATGAATTCATATTTTTGTAATAATTATACAAAATTAAACTCATTTTTTATTTGATTAATTAAGCCATAAATATGAAATGTAAATTACGAAAGACAAAAAACGACATAATATGAAACAAATTTTGATAAATATTTTAAAAAAAAAAATCAAATACTGATTCATACTTTAACTGATTCATATTTTTTCATGCTAAAATTGTTACTTACTAATTGAAATTATAACTAATTAATTCAAATCTCAAAATCAATGGTATGCTAAACCGAAACAATCTAATGGATGGCATCAAAAGATCATTACTGATATGGTAATGAATCATTACTGATATGGGAATGAATCATTACTGATATGGGAATGAATCATTACTGATATGGGAATGATTTTATTATCAATTCTGAATTTCTAAGGAATTTCCATTTCTGATACTAATGCTATCGGATATTTAGAGAAAATATACAAATTTTTATGATTATACTTTTTTTTTTGCCAATATTCTTAATATATCAAATATCAGTAAAATGATAAATAATCAATACGCAAGATTGTGATATGAAAGATTATGATAAATACTATGGAATATATCTGAAATCATTATTCACTCTCATAAATATATCATAATGATATTATTATCACCTAATCAGTTAGACTATCAATTATTCTCAATATATCAAGTATCAATAAAATGATAAATAATCAATACGAAAGATTGTGATATGAAAGATTATGATGAATACTATGGAATATATTTGAAATCATTATTCACTCTCATAAATGTATCATAGTGATATTATTATCACTTAATCAGTTAGACTATCAATTATTCTCAATATATCAAGTATCAATAAAATGATAAATAATCAATACGAAAGATTATGATATGAAAGATTATGATGAATACTATGGAATATATTTGAAATCATTATTCACTCTCATAAATGTATCATAGTGATATTATTATCACTTAATCAGTTAGACTATCAATTATTCTTAATATATCAAATATCAATAAAATGATAAATAATCAATACGAAAGATTGTGATATGAAAGATTATGATGAATACTATGGAATATATTTGAAATCATTATTCACTCTCATAAATGTATCATAGTGATATTATTATCACCTAATCAGTTAGACTATCAAATTAGCTATGGCATTTTTCTTCTTTCATATTATTAATGTATTTTTGCAAATAAATAAATTATAAAAGTAACAATATGACAATAAAAAGGAATGCAACAAAATTTACGGAATACAAACAGCGATCAGCAAATATTATCAATTGATTAATTGACAATAAAAATTAGCCAAGTATTTTGAAAAAACTAACAAATAGGCCAAGTATTTTGAAAAAAAAACAAAAGAGCTAATTTTTTGAAGTTATAAATTTTAAACCTTCCAAAAGTCTTTGTTCCAAAACCTAAATCTTTTAAAAAGAAAAAAAAAACAAAAAAATAAAAGAACAAAAAGAGATGTATTATTTAAAAAGTAAAATTTATTCAGCAACAAATAATTTTATCATTGCAACATTAAATCTTTTTATCAAATTAATGATATGATTATCACTTTATGATAATATTAGATAATTTCAGAAGAGCAAAATTTTTAGAGTAGTATTTGTAGATCATGCAAATTTTGAATATTTTTTTTTAAGAACAAAAGTTATACAAAAATTAGAAGATATTTATTTGAACAAAAAATATTTTAAAATATTTGTTATTTCATATTTTTAGTAAATAGAGCAAAGGCATATTTTAATTTATACAAGTTAATATAATCAAAAATTTTATTACTTATCTAAAATGTGGAAAAAAGAAAATTATAAAAATCATAGTGGTTGGATAAATTATTAAATCATAATTCAAACTTTAATTTTTTAATTATAATCAAAACAAAAATTCAATAAAAAATTAGCCGTTTAACCTTTCCGTCATATGAAATCATAAAAATGAATGTTACTAGTAAAAAAATTTTTTTACTAATAAAAAATAATTTATGTGTCATATATGTCACTGTTTTATTTTAAATTTGAAAAACATTCTAAGAAAGTTGTGAACATACAAATTATTTTAACAGTTTCAGCAAAAAAAAAAAATCATTTTAAATCAGTCACATAATCAATTACAGCGATTAAATTATCATTTAATTATCAAATAAAAGCACAATTGAAGAAGTTTTGGAATGAAATAAAAAATGCATTTTCATTTTTGATAAATTAAGTTTAATTCATTTTTCATTATATTATTTGCTTTTCTCATTTTAGTGGAGAAAATGTGATAAATGATTAAAATCGACTAAATCTTTCACAAATATTACTTGTAAAAACTTAATGAAGCGAAGAAACAAAAAAAAAAAAGTTCGAAAATTAATAATTAGACGTATACTAAAACTATATAATTGCTTTATAGTTGTTTACGCATGAAAAATTTAAACAATATTTGAATGTGCTTTTTTTAACAGGTGAAATTTTGATTGACTACAACTAGTCTTAACGATATGCTATAGGTATTAATGAATTCATTAATTAATAATTTGATGTAATGAATTTAAAATCATTTAAACGAAATTAATTAATACATCTTAAAATACAATGATATCTTTGCCATTGTTCACAATTTTTCCTTTTTTTTTGTTTTTTTTTTTTAGAAATTTTTATTTTGAAATGAATAATATATTAAAAAAAGAAAATAATTAATGAGTTATATTAGTTTACTCTTTTGCTGCCACAACAATTTCCAATAATCAAACGGCAATAGCAAATCAGGTGATTCATTAATTCATTAATGGGTAGTATAACGAAAATAAATTAAACATAAATTAATCCATCAAAAAGTAAACCATATTCTTTTCTTTTAAAATTATGTATTTATTTAGATTTAATTAAATTTGCTAAATTATAATACTAAATATTAGTTTTGTGACTAATTCCCTAATTAATGATTCACCTAATTTGATGAATAAATTGTTGTTTAATAAATTTTATGTTCATTGCATGAAAAAATCTACGAAATTCAATATTTATGATAACAAAGATTGTGTTTCAAATTTGAACTGAAAAAGTGAATGAATATTTTGCGCATTATTATTACTTAAAATTTGTGAGGCGTAAAAAGTTTTTGCATCCATCCGTAATGATTTTAACATTTTTTTTATTTTATGTTTTTTTTTACCAATGCTAATTTTTGATAGTTTATAAAATGCTAAAATAAAGCATTAACATCCGATGATTTATTAATTTAACTAATAATGAGGCATTGTGTAAGTATTTTACAAAATGAATAAATTTTAGAGCACTTCATGATTTTACTAAAAAAATTCGAGGAAGATCATTAATTCAAATAATAATTCGATTTGTGCTTCTTTTTTTTGCAAGCAAATATATTAGTCTTAATTTTAATTCGATAAATAATCGCTGCTTATTATAGTTTTGTAAATATAATATTAGCTTAAATATAGCAGTATACTTTTTTTTTATTTCAAAAGCTAATTTCTTTGCAATAATATTTCTAAATAAAATTAAATATTAATACAAATTTTTAAAATAAGTAAGAAAAGACAATCTGGAAAGAATATAATTAATAGAAGTAATTGAGTACAGTTGTATAATTCAAATATTTTTCATTTTCATAACAATGAAAGATTTTGAGTTAGGAAAAAAAATGCCTAACTTTTTATCATTTTGATTAGTAAAAATTCTACCACTAATGAAATGATTATCAATAATTGATAACAATATTAATGCAATCAAATAACACATAATTATATTATTAAGTAATAATAATAATTATTATTGCATAATTAATCAATATGTGCAGGATCTAATAAATTCCATATTTTAGTAGCTTCCTGTAATACAGTAGCTAAAATATAATGTCGCATCTCTTCCTCTCTTGTTTCATATATTTTCAAAGTTATATTCATATTACTTTGTAAATCAAGTAATTCATATAAGTAATTCTTTGCTGCATCACTACCATTTGCTCGATCTAATCGATCTCTGAGAATTCGATCACGTTGCTTTATATATCTTTCTTCATGCAAACGAAACTCACGATACTTTCTCTGTAATTATTTTAAAAATTTTTAAACTGTAAAAATAAACTTATATTTTTTCATAAATATCTTCAATTATAAATTTAATTTAAATCAGTTCATTTAATTAATTATCCTAATATATGTCTGAGGTCAAACAATTCCAAATTTCTCAAATGTTATCGTTTTGTAATGACTGTTACAGTAGTACTTACAAAATACTATATATTACAGTAGTCCTTACAAATACAGTAATGCATACCTTCCTAATATACGTCTGAGGTCAAACAGTTCCAAATTTTCAAGTGTTATCGTTTTGTAATGACTGTTACAGTAGTACACAAAAAACTATATTACAGTAGCACTTACAAATACAGTAATACATACCTTCCTAATATGTGTATGGGGTCAAACAATCCCAAATTTTTCAAATGTTATCGTTTTGTAATGACTGTTACAGTAGTACACAAAAAACTATATTACAGTAGCACTTACAAATACAGTAATACATACCTTCCTAATATATGTCTGGGGTCAAACAATCCCAAATTTTTCAAATGTTATCGTTTTGTAATGACTGTTACAGTAGTACTTACAAAATACTATATATTACAGTAGTACTTACAAATACAGTAATGCATACCTTCCTAATATATGTCTGGGGTCAAACAATTCCAAATTTTTCAAATGTTATCGTTTTGTAATGACTGTTACAGTAGTACTTACAAAATACTATACATTACAGTAATGCATACCTTTCTAATATATGTCTGGGGTCAAACAATTCCAAATTTTCAAGTGTTATCGTTTTGTAATAACTGTTATAGTGGTACTTACGAAATATTATATATTTCAGTTGTACTTACAAATACAGTAATACATACAAAACGTTACAGTAACACTTGAAAAAGATATATTACTAATTAATAATTAATTACCTTAATTACAGCTCCTTGTTTTTGTGCCCAATCTTGACATAAATCATAGAATTCAGTTCTTGTAAGATATGGTTGTTGCTCATATAACGCCTCATATTCCATCCTTTTCTCTGTGGGCATTTTTTTGATAAAATCCGGAAGACAATTTGCACTCAGGAAAAGATCATTTCCAAATAACCAGAAAAGGTAACATTTCCAATACTTACCCTTCATTAAGCTATAAATTTTAAATTTTTGTTAGGAAAATTTACAAATAACAGAAATATTTCGATTAAATTAGCATTATTTAATTATTAAATTTACTACAAATATAGGAGTTACAACTATTATTATTTATTAATTTATTTAATTTACTGCAAAATATAGAAATTGGAGCATTAAGTTTACAAATAAATCTTTAAAAAAAACAAAAAAAAATTCCACTGATCATTTTCAAGCTAAAATAACATTTTCATTTATTATATAAGAGTCAAATATTATTGTTTTATTATATACTCTGAAATAAATTCATATTAATTGTTATGTTTTATTACTAAATTTTACATCTGTTATTTAATGTGTTTGAAAATGGTTGTTTAATAAATTCAAAAATGTTAAGAATTTCTTATTTACAAATTTTCGATACTAATACTAAACTTTATAATATTTCTCCATTAAACGTAAAACAATTCTTGTGCTGAATTTCTGATCAATAAAATACCAAACTGATGAAATTATACGGAAATAAGAAATATAACAAGAAATTGGAGTATTACACTACAAATAAATCTGTAAAAAAAATTTCAATGAGCATTTTTAAGCTAAAATAAGATTTTCATTTATTATGAATTAGCAATACAATACATGAAAATAGAAATTTGATTTAAATTAAAAAAGGAATAGAGAGAAAAAGAATTAAGAAAGGGTACCGTAATTGCATTGTCATTGAAATTTTATTCTGACTTTTGTGATATTTCGTTTTTAAAATAAAACGAAAGAGCAACAAACATACATTGATTTCCTTTTTAAATATCTCCAAGAAAAGAAAAGGAAAATATGCTTCCAAATAATTTCGAAAAAAAATTTCTTCATACTTTTTAATTTTGAAATATTTGCAGAATAAAAAAAGTGTATAAGTTACTTTTTAATTTTGAAATATTTGCAGAATAAAAAAAGTGTATAAGTTAAAATATAATTATTCCTAGTATTAAATTAGTCACACAAGATTGTCAGAATGTTTATTTCTTCCTTAACCTCTTTTTTAGGATTTTTTCTTTTTTTCTAAAAAGAACTTCAGAAAATTTTTTTTAGGAACTTTCGAAATTTAAAAATTTTAAATAATTGCCTATTATATAGCTAATTGCGCATATCTGATAATTCAATTTTCAAACATTTATTGAAATTGTTGAAATCATTGGTTAATCATAATTGCATCTGATTATTTTATTTTATTAATTCGCAACAAAAAAACTTTAAAATAAAATTTTTACATATTAAATTTTGCATTTTTTTTAGATCAAAACATACTGTCATGAATCTGCATGAGCATTTTATATTTTTTTTAATCAAATTTTATCAAATTATCAAAAATTGTTTTAGATAATCTAACAAAAATATTTCTTGCATCTTTTAGATTAATCTATCAAAATTAATTATTTGATAATTAGAAAAAGAACTGATGTAACAAAAACAGAGAATTCAGGTAAACTTATTATCGTCTAATGTTTATCCAACTATTATTATATTTAGAGGAAGTTAAGCAGTAATATTTACAGGTAAGTTAAAGTTAATCCCTACGATAAGGTAACTTTGTCTTGTATTTGTAGAATAAATATTGTAAATTTTTCTTCTTTTTTTTGTTATTGAGAATCTTGAATATTTTAAGTTAGAAATTCTAACAAAAGAAAACTGTGAAAATTTTATTAATTAAATAATTACTTAACTACATTTAAATGAAATTCATGAATTTAGAATTTAAATATCTAATTGATAAAATCATTATAGTAAAGTGATTTTCTGTTCAATTGTCAAACAAAATAATTGTAAAATAATTTTTTGCCCAATTAATTTTCATTTTTTAAACAGTAATGCATAAATGTTTAATTAGCGAAAGGTTAGGTTAAAGTATAACTTAAAAAAAAGTTAATGTTCAGTTTTAGATAAATAAATTCATTTTTGCTTATATCATTTTACTTTGTCAAATTAAACATTTTACAGAAAACATTCTATCAACTTCCATTATTTTAGCTAAACTTTTGTTTTTAACAGTGAATTGAACTTTAATTTCAATTGTAGAATATTTTATTCATTTTCACTGCTATTTGGATAGTATGTATAAAAAAAATCATTTTTAACGATTTATTTTGATAATGAATTGAAATCAAATGTGATCAAAATGATTGACAAATGGTTGAGTTCAGTTGAGTTTATCAGTTTTGAAATAATCACACAATCAATGTAATTATCAATTTTAAAAATAAAAAGCTCAGATTGAAAGTTCAGTAGCATGAAAATGCAATACAATCAATGATAACACAAAAAGGCAAGTTGTTAAGTTATGAATTTAATAACCAGGTGCTGTCCTTGGAGGTGGACAAGCATCACAGGTACCTTGAGGTCCAGCTTCACCATCTGGTCCCCTGTCACCGTCAGGTCCAGGTTTTCCAGGTGGTCCATCAATGCCTGCATCTCCTGGTGGTCCTTCTGGTCCATCTGATCCAGCTTTACCAGGTGCTCCTGCCTCGCCTGCAGGTCCTGGTAATCCTGGTTCTCCTGTTTTTCCTATTGCTCCTGGTGGACCTTCTTTTTCAATGACAATACCTGGTGGTCCAGCAGGACCTTTCTCACCCGGTGGTCCAAGAGATCCTGCTGGTCCTTCTGGTCCTGGTTCACCAGGTGGACCACTGCTACCAACAGGTCCATCTGGACCTGGTGGACCTTGCTTTCCTGGTACTCCTTTCGGCCCTTCTATACCGGCTGGTCCTGCAGGTGCGTCCGGACATTCAAAGCACCAATCAATCTTCGGCGGTGTAGGTGGTTCTTGTGGCGCATCAGGGCCATCTTTACCAGGTGGTCCACTTTCACCATCAGCGCCATCATTACCATCTTCACCCGGTGGACCGGGTGGACCCGGTGGCGAAACACCACATCCACAACATTCACCTGTTGGTGATGCCGGAGCACCAAAAACAACACTTGATTGATCATTTCCTATTTGTCGCACTTGTCGATTTCCATCTTTTACTTTTGCAAATATCTAAAAATAGAATTAACCAAAATATGAGCTATGATTTTTCATGATTTTTCGGATAAACAAAAAAAAAAAATTTTACACTTAGATATAAATTCCTCCTTGCTTTTCATCTATTTTTTTACTTTCAATTTTAAATTTTGGTTAATTCTATTTCCGATTAATTAAAGTTAAAATAACTATAATAATGCTAAATTTTAAAATAATTCAAAAATATTTTGATCATCTAAATAATTTAATAATATCGTAACATATAACAAATATTAATATCATTGTACATAAAAATATTAAAAATATCTTTAATTTGGACAAACAGTAATGATTAATTAAAATTAAAATAACTATAATAATTTAAATTTTAACATAATTCAAAAATATTTTAATCATCTAAATAATTCAACAATATCGTAACATATAGCAAATATCAATATTATTGCACATAACAATATTAAAAATATTATCTTTAATTTAGACAAACAATAATGATTAATTAAAATTAATTAAAATAACTACAATAATGGTAAATTTTAAAATAATTCAAAAAAGTTTTTTTTTTTTACAAATTTATTCAATCAATTACATATAAAATAAGATTTTATTTTACAAATAAAACAATTTGAATGATATTTTATTTAAATTTTCTTTTTTTCTAAAGTGAAAAAGAAAAAATTTCAAATTTAATGAACAAACTTGTGTACGTGTTACTTCTCGCCATATATTATTGGATCGTAACTTGCAAAAATCTACTTCTGATTGCATTACTGCATGCATGTGCTGCATGTAATTGTATAATAGTGGCACTGAGATCACGCAAACTAATGTTGCAATTGTTGACATAGCTACACCAATAAATGCTACTAATTTTAAATTTTTGCATTCTTCCTCCCTTTCTTTTTCATACATTTTTTTTTTTTTGATCTGCAAAAAAATATTTTAAGTATTAGTAAAAAAAAAAAAATTTCGTAATTATTAGTGAAAAAAAAAATTAACAAATTAACATTAAAGTTATTTATGATTTTTGTACAATTTCTCATTTTTTTTTTAATTTGAATTTAATGTTTAATTATACTTAATTATTTCTTTCACTACAGTATGTTTAATTTTAAAATTATTATAAATCATTTATATATGTATATAAAGCATTGATTATAACAATTCTTTACTTTNATTTTAAGTATTAGTAAAAAAAAAAAAAATTTCGTAAAATTAACAAATTAACATTAAAGTTATTTATGATTTTTGTACAATTTCTCATTTTTTTTTTAATTTGAATTTAATGTTTAATTATACTTAATTATTTCTTTCACTACAGTATGTTTAATTTTAAAATTATTATAAATCATTTATATATGTATATAAAGCATTGATTATAACAATTCTTTACTTTATTCATTTTTTTCAAAAAAAAAAAAAAAAGAAGCATTTTGTATGTCAAAGGTCAAAAAGTTTGCTAAATGCTAGAATGAAACAATAAATCAATCAAATCAAAAGCACTATTTGTTTTTTTTTTCTTTTGAAATTAATTTCTATAGATAAATTATTATCACTAACAAATCAGTTCATCCTTTTTTCATTATAAACATTTTCAAAAATAATACAATGATCTTAAATTATTTACAAAGTAACTCTTAAATTACTTATTTTAAATATAGTTATGGTTAATTTTTATTAATAATTATGAATATTATCATGAATTCATAGTGAACTGAAGAAGGATCAATGAAACTGATTAGAATTTTTTTAAATCTGAAAGTTGCAAAATTTCCAATGAAGGTAAAATTTAAAACGATTATGCGGAAAATTTTTAATTCTTAAATAAATGTAATATTTCTAAAGTTGTTTTAGCATTTCTAAAGATAAAATTATTCTCATCGATTTGCATTAATATGCAGATTGATATGAATAATTTCATTTTTTTTTTGCAAATGCAAATTAAATTTAAAAAATAGATGAAGAAAAAAACACATGAATAAGTTACGAAAGAAGGAAATCAAAATATAAATATAAAAAGAAAATTAAATCTAAAATATAAAAGTTCATGTGTCATTTTTTGAATTAAATGAAAAAATTTTCACTTAAAATTTTGATCTTTCAAAATTTAATTGATAATATTTAAAATGACAATTTTTTTTTGAAATCTTCAACTTTTAAAAAGAATTTGCAGAAATAATTTTAATAAAAGAGTAAAATTTGAAAAAAGAAATCAAAAAAAAAAAAAAAATCATTTCTTTTTATCATTTCTTATCATGCTATGAAATGATTAAACAAAATGAAAAATAATTGTTAAGAAATGATCAAAAAATAATCGACAGAAAGTGAATGGTAGTAAACGTTCCTTTTCATTTTCAAATTGTAAATGTCAAACAAAGAAATCGCAAAATTTTACTGCGATTGAAAACAACAATAATATCACAAATCAAATTGATATAATTTTAAAATTTTTTTGATTTCCTCAAAGTATTAATAGAGAGAGTTATTGGTTGAGAGAGAGAGACAGGATCTCGAGAATGAATACAATAATTAATCATTCATCCTAATTTAAACTTTGTTCATTTATCGGAAAAAGTGACGTTATTAAAATGACCTCGTAATTTGCGCTCTATTACGTATTTTCAAAAAAAAAAAATGAAAGAAAAGAAGCAAATGAAAAAAAAAACAGTTAAATTTTTCTATAATCCGTCCTAATTTTTTTGTTCATATAACAAGAAATTTAAAACTTGTTTCAATGAATGATAAAAAAATATCAACAAAATCTATGATATCCCTCCCTCTCTCTCTCTCTCTCCTTCCCTTCTATTTTATTAGTCATTTCATTTACCGCAAATTTTTCTATAATTTTAACTTAATAATAAAAATTTAATATATCTATTTATTAATCATGTTCTATTCTTACTACAAATTTATTGTTCATTTCCAAGAAACAAACATTATTTCATTTTCATTTATTTATTTACTTTATTTCATAATTAAGAAATGCTAATAATTAATTATGAAATATCTAATTAAGAGTAATTAATTATTCTTTTGCTTTTTCTAATAGTAATTTTCATTGAAATATCATTTCCTGCACTGTTTGTGTTCTTAAATTAATCATAAATTTTTGTACAGAATTTATTCCAATTGCAATTTTTTAAATTTATTTGAATTTATGTGAAAAATAAAATTATACGATGTAATATAAACAAATTGAAAATTTTTTTATTTCTTCTTTTCTTTTCCTAAACTGACCAAGAAAATTTAGTTTATTATATTTCTTGCTAAAAACTTGGTTTGCGGATAAAAAAACAAACGAAAAAAAAAAGATTAGTTTTATTTCTAAATAAAAATTCAGATTAAAAATTTTACAAAATATATGAAATTTTCATACCAAAATATTTTCTGCCTTTTTAAAAATTCACTTCCTCATCAAATCTATAATAATTGCTTAAGAAAAGAGAAAAAGAAAAAACAAAAGTAATCAAAAAAAAAAATTGCTACAAAAGAAAAATATTTTTGTGATATTTTTCAAGATTCAATTTAATTAATTTCGAAAAATTATTATATAACAAACAAAAAATTAGAAAATTATTATATAGCAAATAATATATGATTATTATATTAAAACAGAAAACATATTAGAAAATAAGAAAAACGATAAAATATTTTTTTAATTCAAATGCACATTCAACAAAGTAATATTTAAAGAAAATTTTCTTGACAATAAAAACAATCATTGAAACATAAACAACAACAATAACAACAACAATAACAACAACAACATTCATTTCATAAATTTTATTATAAACGATGAAAAAAAGAAAAAAAGAAAAAAAAGAATGAAATAAATTTTGTGACCGATTAAGATATAAAAGAGAAAAATTAACGGATGAAAAAACTTGATTTCTCTTCTCAATTACAGTATAGCAATTGATGATAAACATTTTGTTTATATATTCCCCGCGGGGATAATTATTTTGTAAATATTTAAGCTAATAATAATTTATGATTTAAAATTCAAATAAATTTTACCAGTTAATTAAAAGTATTTATGTTTGTTTGTTTTTTTTTACAGTGTATATTTTTAGCTAATTTAATTAATGATGTATGATGCAAATGAAACACAATTTATAAGAAGGTGACAAAAGTTCATAAATATAATTTACAAATTTATTTAACTTGACTTTTCCGCTCATCATATGATCAAAGCGCATTTTGCGCCTAAGCATTTATCTATATTTTAGTTATAAGATATGTTTATTGAATATAAAGTAGTAAAAAGTTTGAAAGAAAATAATTATTTCATATGCGAAAATCATTTATGATAGTTAATTGAAAATAATAATAATTAAATAATAGAAATGGATAAGTTCTAAAATTCAAAAATATATTTAAAAAAATATTTTGAAATGCATACCTTGATAAATATTAGAGCAAGAATTGTTCGTTGCTGTATTTACCAAATGATATTTGAATGTTTATTGCTAAGCATCCTATTTTATATGTATAAAGAAAATGTCGATGGGGCAAAAAAAAAAAAAAAAGAAAGGAAATTAAAAAGAAAATTAATTTGTTTAAATTACTTTGCGCCGAAAAAAATTAAAAGGTAGCGAATGGAGCAGGTATATTGGAAAGCTTATCGTTTTGTTGAATTCAATTTCAATTCGTCGCTTTCATCTCTCCCTTTTCCCAAAAAATTTAAAAAAAAAAAAATTTTTTTTTTTTTTTTAAATGAACTGTTTCATGGTGTGACGACAAAAAAAAAACAAAACAAAAAAAAAAAAATTTAAACCAACTTTGGTAGTAAAATACGAGTTTTTGCGCTCACAATATGATAAAAATAACAAACGATTTGTCATTTGTGAATAGAAAGAAAAATGATAAATACTAATTTTAATTTTTTAAATACAATTTTAAATTGATTAATTGATAAAAATTATGAGTAATTAGTTTGATATGCTTGTAATTTATTAATTAAAATGTTTCATTTATATATTGAAATATGCATTTGGTTAAATTTTTTGCTTTTTTTTTAGCAAAGAAATAAATTTTTAAGCAAATCTCTTAAGGCTTTAGATATTTGTTGTTGGTGATAACAAATGATTAGAGATTTTTGATAAGCTTTAAGCTCGTGTTATCATCAATACATGAAATAATCATAGGCAATTCGAAATTTTATCAAATTTTGTTGATTAAGAATAAATCATTTTGATAAATGAAAAGAAAACTGCCTGAATGACAGCAATAATTATACCAACTATTTCTTTCTTATCAGTTCATTTTTTATCTTTGTCCCAGTTTTTTTTTTTATCAATTTTTCTTTGTCAACTCATTTGAAATTAAATTTTAAAATTTAAATAGTATATTCTGTGTTATTTTTCCATTTTTATTACTTTTCATAAAATTTAGATTTTTAATTATTTGAAATGAAGTGACACACAGATTAAATAAAATATTTGAAAAAAGAAAATTTTAGCTTCTGATAAATGTTAGTAATTTTAGTAACACTAATTTAAATCATCGAGAATAAATTTAAAAATTTTTTTTCATATTATAATATTTTAAAAAATAAATTTGCTATTCGATTTATTGTAATAATTATGAAACAAAGAAAATTTGATGAAGAAAAAAAAATTTATTTTTGATGTAAAAATATAAAGTATAATTTTTATTTTTAAAACGAATTAAATTTCCAAACAATATCAAAGCTCTCTTTTTTTTTTCCTTATTTCATTATTTTACATTAATTAATAGTAATGCATTTCCAAAATATTTGTTAAAAAGAATTTACTTTTTTACTTTGATCGATAATTTTAAAAATCTTTTCTAATTTTAAAAACACTTCGATATATTCTAAATTATATTATTATTATTATTGTTTGATAAAATTGAGTGAGAAATAAATGAAACATTTTTAAAATTGAATTATTTGTTCTCATTAAGCAAACTGTCATTTCTAATTTATAACTTTAATTTTATACTTTATTCATACTTACTTATTTCTTAAATTTGAAACAAATTCATTTTAATGCTTGAATTTATTGTTAATTTGAGATAATATGCACATAAAATTTATTTTTGAGCGTTGAATGTTGCTTTTATTGTTTAATACTTAAAAAAAATTAATCAAAATAAATGTAAATTTGAAATGACTAACTTAAAATAAATACATTTTACTAATGATAGCATTAATTTTGATATCATGAATGTAACATGTTTTTGCTCAAAATTTTTCATTTTCTTCTCTTTGCTTTCGTAAATTGAAATTTTTTCCTACTAAAAAAGAGATTAATGATGAATTTTAAAATTTTTATAAAGAAAAGAAAAAGTTTTCTGAGCACAATTTATTTGATGAATGATTGCAAAATGAAATTTAAGATTAAATTAGTATACTCAAAATAATCAGCAAAAAAATTTTGTTTTAAACATTACTGAAAAAAAAAAAACTCAAATTAAAAAAAAAAAAAAACTTCCTACTTCATTACATCGAGTAATAACTAGTAATGAACATGAAAAAAATATGCACTAAAAAAAAATTTTTAAAATTTCAATTTTTCAGTTTCATTCATTCTTTTATCATTTCTGCAGATAATAGGATCTGTTATCACTTATGATTATTTTCTTGCTGATAATAGAAATATTAAAAAGTAAAAAAAAACCATAAGTTAGAATTAATTTTTTAATTTTTTTCTTTTTGTTGTTGTTATCTTCTTTTTGCAATGGAATTTTTAATTTTAATTTTTTTTTGTATTCTTTCCATAGTTAAAAAGAAAACGAAATGAAAAGAATGAAATAACAAATTTTCAAATATTTAATCGATAAATTTGATTTCTACATTTTGTATAAAAATTAAATGTTAAACATTTTTTGTAAATTTAAATCATACAAAATAATTATAAGTATTTTTTTCTTTTAAGACAAGAAATTTCAAACATTTATCAGTTGAGTTTACTAAATGATTGCTAAACAGATATATTTTTGAACGAAATAAATAAAAAAACTAAGAACTAGTTTAAATAGATTTTTATTTATTGAAGCTACATTTCTAAATGCTTTTGTTTAATTCGAAATTTTTGAAAATTTAAACTGTAATTAAAATTTTTACAAACATATTAACATCTATTGAATATCAGAATTAATAAATAAATGAATAAATAAAAGAAAATACAATAAAATTTTACGTTGACTCTAAGCAACTAAATTATAAATTAAATACGAAATAAAATTAAATAATTTTATAAATTGAATAGTTTATCTGGATGAATTCAAGATTTAACAAATATTTCAGTCAAGATTTAACAAATATAGAATAAAGTTATTTCAGATTTATTTATTTATGCTTACTACTTTATTTATCATTTCAAATATTCAAATCGATAAATTAAATGAAATTTCGTTATTTTCTGTTTAAAAAAATATTGAAAATAAAATTGATGTAAAATAAATAAAAGCAACCTGAATACTAATAATTTTTTTTTTATGAAAATTAGAATGAAAATGATAATTTAAATTAATAAATAATTTTTTTTTAAATTAATAATTCATTTAGCTTTTAAACATTCATTTAGCTATTTTATGTTTTATGCATAAAAAATTTCACTATTAAAATTAAATCATTTGTGAAGTAAAAGTTTTTTTTTTTTTTCTTTTCTCTTTTAAAAATTTTTTACGCTACGAGAAAGTTTGTATAAGAGAGTGAAGCGTTGATTTTTAAAAGTATTTAAATTATTTTGTCATCAAAAGATAATGAAAGCATTTGATATATTAGTAGTTGTTAAATTGTGCCTTCTGTTAATTAAATATAAAAATACAAAAAAAAAAAATTAAAAATTAAAATTAAAAAATAATCATTTCTTAATCCGGTTTATCGTCACCTGTTTGTGTTTTTTTTTTTTTCCTGATGAGGCAATTAATTAAAATACGAATACTTCGTATATTAGATTTTTAGTTCAAAAGCTGAACACTAACAAAAATTGGTTTTTTTTTGTCAACAATTAGAAAAAAAAAAAAGAAAGTTTTTTACATTTCCTTTAATAAATCAAAAATTAAATGATTATTCCAGAAAATAATCTTGTTTTCTCATTTGAAAGTTTTGGAAGAAGGAAAAAAAAAAGCAGAAAATTAATTAATTGTTAAAATATGATTTAAAAATTAGCAATTTCAAAAAAAAAAAAAGAAAACATTTTTCATTAATTCTAAAATTAAAATTTTCGTTGACATATTTTCTCTTTTTAATAAGACAACTCTTTTTTTTAAAAATGACACATTTCATTTTTATCAAAAGAGCAACTAAAATTAGCTTTAAATTATTGAATGCAAAATTTAGGCGATTTAAAATTACTGATTGAAATTTTTTTTTTTTTTTTGATGGCAATCGCTTATTGATTATTATTCAGACTGATCCAAATCAATAAATTATGAAAAAAAAAAATATTTAAATTTATTATTTCATTATTTTACTATTATACAATCATTTCTTTCAATCTTAAGGAAAAAAAACACCAACTAATTGTAATTATTGTTTGAAATTATAAAATTGATCAAATTGGATGATTTAATAATTTTATGGAATAAAAATTTTTAAATCCATTTTCTTTGTTCTTTTGTAAAATTTAATAATTAAATTAGCAAAAAATTTTTTTCATAAAAATTTAATGAAAAAAAAAGCATATTTGAAAAACAAAAGAAATAATTAATAATTTTACGTTAACTTCCAATTGTTTCATTTGCTAATTAAAAAATGAAATGTTTAATTAAATGTGAAAAGTGCTAGTAATTGAACTGAAATAGTGCATTTTATTTCATTTCATACAATTTGAAATAAAAATTTAAAAAAAATTAAAATAGCAAAAAACAAAAAAAAAAAGAAAAAAGAAACATAAATGATAAAAAAAAGGGAAAAATTGAAGTTAGATAGTTGCTAAATGCCTTAGGGAATTAATTACTTTTATTTTATTTTAAAAAAAAAAAAATTTTACAAAATTTTTCTATTTTTTTTGTGGCTTTTCATTTTTCTTTTTATTTATTTATTTATTTATTTTTTTTGATTTGAAGCTAAATATATTTGAATAAAATGATAGTAAATAGGAATTAGCTAATTTGTCACTTTCTGATGATATAATTATTTCATTTAATCATTATACGATTATCATTTCTTGTACAATAGCTCAATCTAATCAGAAAAGATTATTTTAATCATTTTGATTAAATTAAATTCAAATTCAAAATATATTTATGTTTTTTTTTTCATCTCGTAAAATAGTTTACTAAAATAGAAACAGAGAGAGAGAAAGAAAAAAAAGAACAGGTTTGATAAGAGCAATAAATGTGATAACGATTAGCAATTCGATCACCGTGCAAATTTAATTGCTTTTTATTCAATTAAGAAATTATCAATTACTTGTTTTAAATTTAGATTTGTTAAAATTAAGTTTTGTAATATTTTAAATACATTTTATTCAATATGAAATTGGATCATTAAAGGTATCATTGATGAATAATCTGCATTAAATCGCATAATATTTGGATAATGAGAGATAATTTGTAAAATGATAATAATAGTGATAATAATAATAGTGATAATGATAATAGTGATAATAATAATAGTGATAATAATAATATTCCATTAAAAACTACCCATAGTTAGTAATGAAAAAAACATTGCTTATCAAATTAATTATAAAATTTTAGTGTTATTTGGATAACTGATATTAAATAAAATTAAATTATCACTTCGTTCTAAGTTGTCTAATTTGTAACATTTAGATAAATAATGATTATATCAATTTAATCTTTTTTTTAATTTAATTTAATCTGCATGAATGGATAAATATATTAAATATTATTGATAAATGTTAAAATTAATTAAATCGTTTAACTGTAGCAAAATAACAAATTGTTTACTAAGAAAATAGTAAATTATTAAAAATTTTCATTGTAATTTACACATCAAAATTGCTAAATACTTTTATATTAATTCAGAGAAAAATGAAAGTAAATTATTATTTTTTAAATAAAATATTCATCATTTTTAATGTTTAGAAAAACATTCATTATTTTAAAATTAGCAATGATTGAAACAATGAAAAATTTTTTTTGAAATTTTAAGAACCAAACAGCAGCACTGATCATTACTGATCGCCTTTAATCAATATTTATCAAGGAGCAGCACTGATCATTATTGATCGCTTTTAATTAATATTTATCAAGCAGCAACACTGATCATTATTGATCGCCTTTAATCAATATTTATCAAACTGCAACACTGATCAATATTGATCGCTTTTAATTAATATTTATCAAGGAGCAGCACTGATCAATATTGATCGCTTTTAACTAATATTTATCAAGGAGCAGCACTGATCATTATTGATCGCTTTTAATTAATATTTATCAAGCAGCAACACTGATCATTATTGATCGCCTTTAATCAATATTTATCAAGGAGCAGCACTGATCATTATTGATCGCTTTTAATTAATATTTATCAAGCAGCAACACTGATCATTATTGATCGCTTTTAATTAATATTTAATTTATTAAATGTCATCTTTGATATATTAATCAAATTACCAAAAATCCATTTGAACATTTTTTCAATGATTGCATTCGATGAAATCACAACTGAACTGTTATGATAAAAACTATGATGATGGCATCATATCATGAACTTAATTGATTAAATTGATTAATTAATTAAAAAAAAGAAAAAAGACTTTTTATCTCTTCCATATAATATTGTTAATAATAACTGTGATAAAAATATTATTTGTGTATTTTATTAATTAACTGATAGAAAAATATTGAATTTTTTTTTTTTTTTGTTTTTTTAGAAAGAAAATAATTGAAAAAAACAAACAAACGAAAAATTTAGCATCAAAAATTCTCGTATATCTGTAAAGAATTTAAGTAAAATTAACAATATCATAGACTAATTTCATTTTGGCTATAGCTTTTGCTACAATTACTAATCAAATATCAAAATATAATCATTCAGTTAATTAATTATATTTTATATTTCAAACTAATAAAAAGATAAGATTAAATTTTTTTTTAAATTAAATTTGTCAGATAGCTAATTATAGAAGTAATTTCATCCCTGTTCAAATGGTATATCTATTAATTTAATATAATCATATGACATCCGACTGATATATTCTTAGTGATAATTAATAATCATTGTATTCTGTTTCTCGTAATGAATCTCTAAACTAAATATATTTTTGTAATCAATGTTTTTGTTTTTCTTTTCTTTAATGAAATCAATAAATATTTACTATAAACTTTAAAAATAAATTTCAATGAATCATTTTTTTTTTCTTTTTTTAATCGAAATTTTCGAATAAATACAATACTACAAGAATATACCATTACTTATTCAATTTAATTTTCTTTTGTAAAATTTCTCAGTGATATAAAATATTTAAAAAAATATTAAATTATAGTGTCACTTAATGTCATCTAACAATTTCTTCTACAATTTGAATTATTTTAGGATTGAAATTCTGTTTGTCGAAAAAAATGGTAAAAATAAAATTGTTTGAAATAGAAGAAAAAAAAAATTCGACACAGAAAATGTTTTATTCAAATGCTTTTTTTTTTCTCTCTTTTCTTTTAAAAAAATTCCGTTTTCTCTAATAGCAATAATTACCGGAAAATAATTTCATAGAAAAAAAAAAATTCTGATAAATTTTTTTATTATTATTTTACTTTTTTAAAAATATACAAAATAATAGCAATCAAAAATTAATTTCAATTTTACAAATACTTTGTTGCTAGTAAATTGATCTGATTGTAAAGTAAACGGAAACGGATTTATTACTACTAATTATTTAATTATCAAAAAAAAAAACGGAATTGAACTGATCATAAAGTAAACGAAAATAATTTTTATTAATAAACTTTGATCACAACGTATTATCAATTTCTGTTTCAACAAATTAACAAAAAAAAAAAAAAATTGAAAAATTGTCAAATATTATATTCGTTAATTTTATCAAAATAAAAATAATATTTTTAATTGTAACAAATCTTTGCTAACAAATCTATCAATTATTTAAATTTAAACAAAATTTGGGAAAAAAAATAATAAAATTTCACGCAATATTAATCAAAAGACAAAAAAAAAAAAATGATATTGAACTCTTTTTCAATTAATAATTTTAAAATAAAGTAATTTTTTTAATTTGAAATTATTACACAAATATTACCTAAATTATTTTACGCATAATTTTTAAATCAAATGAATTAATTAAATGAAAGAAATTTCAAATGCAAATAATCAATTAATCATCGATAATTTCAACCGGAACATGATGCCATGCATTATTAAGCAAACCACGAATATTCCAGATTCCTCGTGTTGTATCCGGTTGCGTATTATAGGAACGATCGGTTGCTTTACATACTAAATCTAATTGTTTCACACCATCCGGAATTTTTATTGTTGATTTAAAAAATGTCCATGACCACATATGATCCTTAAAAAAAAAAACAAAAAATGTATCCGGTTGCGTATTATAGGAACGATCGGTTGCTTTACATACTAAATCTAACTGTTTCACACCATCCGGAATTTTTATTGTTGATTTAAAAAATGTCCATGACCACATATGATCCTTAAAAAAAACAAAAAATGTATCCGGTTGCGTATTATAGGAACGATCGGTTGCTTTACATACTAAATCTAACTGTTTCACACCATCCGGAATTTTTATTGTTGATTTAAAAAATGTCCATGACCACATATGATCCTTAAAAAAAAAAAAAAACAAAAAATGTTAAATATAAATGATTAATTTTTTTTTTTGTACAATTTTATTTACACTTTTATTCGTTAATTAATTAAAATTCAAAAATTATAAATTTAAATTTTGATATTAACTATAAAAGATTACGATATCTTGATCAGGATCTTGTACTAATTGAGCAGCTTGCCATGTTTCACCACCATCTGTTGACACTTCTACACGTATGATACCACGTCCGCCACCACTCCAAGCGTAACCCATGACATCAAACTGACCATTGGCTACATAACAAACAATGCTATAATTAATAATAATTGCTCGAAATGGACAGCTATATAACAAAAAACGCCAATTAATTAATTAATTACATATTAATTGCTCTACTCATTACAATTATTATATTTTAATAAATTAATTTTCATCCATTAATTGTTTTAGCTAAAAATGTATGTTATTTTAAAGTGGACAGCTACATAACAAAGAATACCAATTAATTAATTAATTAATTACATATCAATTGCTCTATTCATTACAATTATTATATTTTAAGAAATTAATTATCAACCATTAATTGTTTTAGCTAAAAATCTATGTTATTTTAAAGTGGACAGCTATATAACAAAGAATACCAATTAATAAGTTAATTAATTAATTAATTAATCACATATTAATTGCTCTACTCATTACAATTATTATATTTTAATAAATTCATTATCATCCATTACTCGTTTTAGCTAAAAATGTATGTTATTTTAAAGTGGACAGCTATATAACAAAGAATACCAATTAATTAATTAATTAATTACATATTAATTACCCCACTTACTAAATTAATTACAATCAATTGTAATAATATCTTTTTTGTAAAATTATTTTAATGTTTTATAAGATTATTTTTGTTACTAATATAATATTTTAATTTCACGAATACAATCTTATACAATATTTGAATATATTTATAAGCATTTTTCATTTAATTAGATAAGAAAATTAGGTATGACAAAAAGTTTTTGTCAAAAATGATAAATAAATTAAATGACAAGTAAATTAATAAAATTGATAACTAAATTAAATAGTAATTAATAAATTAATATTTGTTGAAAAAAAAACAAAAAAGACACGAAAAAGTACAGCGTGGGATTTTTATTGGCGCAGCTGGAAAACAAAAAGCGCTTTGTACCGGATAATCTTGTATTGATGGTACCAATTCGAAATTTTGTTGATCATTTGGACCAATGAATGGTGGAAGACCTCTAAAATATTAATTTTAATTAGTCTTAATGAATTATCAATAATTTGTCTTTGGAAATTATAAATTTATCATTCTTTGATTTATTTCTTTCATTGAAATAATTCCACTTGAAAATTATTTTAGAAGGATGATAGATTGACGGACAATGTGATAAATATTTTTCAAAGTATCAATTAAAATTATCTGTCATAGAGTTGTCAAAAGTCATCTGTTATAAAAATTTGATAGATAATTTTCAAACTATTAATTGAAGTTATCATCTATCATAGTGACGTAATAAAATGAGTGAAAAATTTTCATCTAATAATTTAATTTTCAAAAATTTAAATGATATATTGCGAATTTCTTCTTCAGTAAACAAAAAAAGAAAATAATTGTGAATATGAATAATTTTCACAAATTGTTTATTAGCAAAAATAATCAAACTAATATTGAAGTAAATAAAAATTAGACAAACTGATAGCTAAGGATGAAAAGAAAAAAAAAAAGAAAAAAGATTTATTTAAATTAAATTTTATTTTTCAAATATATTTATTAGAAACTGATTTCACAACTAACCGATAATCTCTTCTTTGCCAATGTGATTTACTTTCTTCTTCACTGAGAATTATGGTGGAAAGGAATTTCACTTGACGCGCACCCACAATTCCTATAAAATTTCTCTAATTCAAATTAGATTCAATTCATTCGCTATTAAACTATTTAATTTCAATTTGTTAAATATACAAGTAGATCATTTACCTATAAGTTACTCATTATAAACTATTTAATTTCAATTTATTAAATATACAAGTGGGTTATTTGCCTATAAGTTACTCATTACAAACTTTTTAATTTCAATTTATTGAGTATACAAGTAGGTCATTTACCTATAAGTTACTCATCATACCTATAAATTACTTATCATAAACTATTTAATTTCAATTTATTAAACCCACAAGTAGGTCATTTACCTATAAGTTACCATAAACTATTTAATTTCAATTTACCGAATATACAAGTAGGTTATTTACCTATAAGTTACTCACCATAAACCATTTAATTTCAATTTGTTAAATATACAAGTAGATCATTTACCTATAAGTTACTCATTATAAACTTTTTAATTTCAATTTATTGAATATACAAGTAGGTTATTTACCTATAAGTTACTCATCATACCTATAAATTACTCATCATAAACTATTTAAATTCAATTTATTAAACCCACAAGTAGATCATTTACCTATAAGTTACTTACTCATCATAAACTATTTAATTTCAATTTACTGAAACTATAAATTATTTAACTATAAATTATTTATCTACAACTTTTTTGCATTATCAGCATAGTGTTATATAATGTAAAATCATTTACAATTCTTTAAAAAAATCACATTATTTAAGAAAATATTTCTTAATTAGCGATAAATTTAAAAAATGCCAAAAAAAAAAAAAGAAAAATGGTTGCAATATGAACGACAAATTTATTAACAAATATATCAGAGGGATTTTCATTTTATGAATATTAAATCAAAAATAAATGAAGATGAAAGCAAATATTATTTGAATAAATAATAAATGAAATGATTTATGTATTCGATATAAATTATTGACATATCTATTTGATATGAATGATAAATGATCTATTCGATAAAAAATGATTGAATGATTTATGCTATTAAATCATTAAATTTAGTAAACAAAAGTTGGACTAAAAATAAAAATTGAAAAAGAAAACAGCGATCAAAATACGATGCAAAATGCAATTAAATGCATTTGATTAAATTTAAATTTCTATTGCAAC
This sequence comes from Wuchereria bancrofti, assembly GCA_005281725.1. NCBI lineage: Eukaryota > Metazoa > Nematoda > Chromadorea > Rhabditida > Onchocercidae > Wuchereria > Wuchereria bancrofti. The sequence goes on along the minus strand of SSBO01000012.1, from coordinate 23,005,622 downwards.
AAATTTCAGAAGCGCTTTTTTACCGGGCGCAATTAAACGTATTGGATATCCATGATCGCGCGGAATATCTTCATCATTCATCTTATAAGCAATGATAACTTCATCTTTCATAGCTTTTTCAAATGTTATTGAAGTTTCATAATTATTACCTGTAATTAAAATTTTGATAGTTTAGCAGGTAGATAACTCTCAATTATAATTTGTCACTAATTAAAGATTACAGAATAGAATAATTTTTTTAAAAGAAAAAATTGTGATAAATTCGATTTAAAAATTAAAAAGATTAACAAAGAAAATTTTGATAGATCAGTAGAGAAATTAACATAGATCAATAGATGATGAGCTGAAAGATAGATCAATAGATGAAGCTAATAGATGAGGAAATAATTTTAAAAATTTTTGTGAATGCCCTCTCCCAAAAAAAAAGCTGATAACATATTATCTTATTGAAACTTAAATTTATTGAAGTCATAGGAAAATTAAAAAATAGATTGATAATTTTGAAATAAATAAAAAGAATTTTTTGAATGAATATAATTTTTAAATTTGAAATAATACATATCTAATATATATTACTCTGATGAGCAAATAATTTTTAAAATTTTTGTGAACAACAAAAAAAAGAAGAAAAAAAGCAGATAACATATTATCTCATTGAAATTTAAATTTATGAAATCACAGAAAAATTAAAAAATGAAATGAAAAATTATATTGATAATTTTAAAATAAATAAAAAGAATTTTTTGAATGAATATAATTTTTAAATTTGAAATAATACATAGCTAATATATATTACTCTGATGCCCAAAAAAAAAGCAGATAACATATTATCTCATTGAAATTTAAATTTATTGAAATCATAGAAAAATTAAAGAATGAATGAAAAATTAGATTGATAATTTTGAAATAAATAAAAAGAATTTTTTGAATGAATATAATTTTTAAATTTAAAATAATACATAGCTAATATATGTTACCCTCATTATCCTTATCAGCACCACGAAATATCACATGTTTGATACGTTTATCATTTGGATTTACGCCTGCTTTCATCAGAACATCCTGCATTAACATTTCAAATATAAATTTAAAAAAAAAAGAAAGAAAAAATTAAAATTGAATTTTATAAATAAATTAAATAATTTTTTTTTAAAATTTAGAAATAAATTAAATAATTTTCACTTTTACTTGTTTAAAATGATTTTTTTTTTTCAAATTCTCTCAATTCAACATCAAAAATTGTATATTCTTTAAATTAATTTTAAAAAATTTATACCTTTAATCGTGCACCAGTCCATTTTGCATTACCTATTGCTGTACTCTTCCAATTTAATCCTTGAACCTAAATTTTAATCATTTTTTTTTCTTTCTTATTTTATGCATATATTAATATTATTCGTTAATAAGATTATTAAAAAAAAAATTTTTTTTCATAAATACTTCATAATATTAATGAAATTATATTATTTCTGTTAAAATGACACTAAAAAAAAAAAAAGTAGTGTCAAGATTGGATAAAAAAATTTGCATAAAATTTTTTAATGAAATTACATATATATAATTTCATTACAATTAATTATTATCATTTCAATTATTTTATGTTAAATTTTACGCTAACAATTAATTAAAATACTATCATTTCAATTATTTTATGCTAAACTTTTTATATTATCAATGAATGAAACAATTATTTTTGTAACAATTGAAAAAACAAAAAAAAAAAACGAAATAAATTTAGCATTTAAAATAATTGATAATCTAAAATTAATATTTAACTAAAAAATTATAAAGTTTGTAAAATTATATACTTTTTTAATTGCATCCATTTCACTACGACGATTACCAGCGCATTGTAACGTGGCATTGACGGATACGCACGTAAATTCACGTTTTAGGTCGTCTAATGAAAGTATGAATGGTTGTTGAATGGAAATACCTTCGATTGTTAATTTATGCTTTGATGCGTCAATCTGCCTATGAAAAATATGAAATTGACATTTATTCATAACTGATTATACTTTTTAAATAATTTTTAAATAATAAAAATAAAAAATAATGAAAAAATTTTTTAAAAATTATAAAAATTTAGTGGATTTTTTTAATTATTAAGTTAATGAATTAATGAAACAAATAAAAATGAAACAAACAAAACTGTTAAATTTTATGAATTTAATCATTTCAATTAGTTTATGTTAAATTTTATATTATCACTTGTAAATTTTCCATTAAAAAAAAAACATAATACAATAATTAGCATTAAATTATTTAGTGCACTTAATTTCATTGTTAAATTTTATGAATTTAATTTTATAAATATATAATAGATGAAAAGATTTGAATTAAATTATTTTTTTTTAACAGAAATATCTTAGTAAATTAAATTTGAAAAAAAAATTTCATTTGATAATTGAAGAATATACAATTAGTATTAATTAATGAATGAAACAATTAAAATACTATACAACATTTCAATTATTTTATGCTAAATTTTATATTATCATTTTAAATTTAAAAAAAAAAAGAAAATATAATAACTAACATTAAATTATTTAGTCCATTT
>SSBO01000012.1:22953745-23003049 GCA_005281725.1 Wuchereria bancrofti | reverse complement strand
AATTTAATCTTATTTTTAATTTTTATGAAAAAAATTTTATGAAAAATTTTATGAATTTAATCTTAAAAATAGATCATTTTTTTATTAATAGAATTTTTTAAATAGAAATTATTTTTTTTTTTTATAGAAATATCTTAATGAATTAAATTTGAAAAAAATTAAGAACATACAATTGGTACTGGCATATGATTACGAACATAAAATAAATCATTGGGTGTGTAAAAATTATCCATGATTAATTCAACCGGTGTTTCAGCATTGAATGGTTTTTCCGATTTAATAATTAATGCCGGATGTCGAATCGGATCATTACGATATGAATCATTTTCATTCTCAAAAAAAAAAAAGAATTAAATGCTTAAAAAGGAAGAAAAAAATAAACAAACAAACTTTCATGATGTAAAATAATATGATATTAGTCAGATCATTGCTATCATTTATTTGATAATTAAATTTGTAAAAGTTGAAAGTAAGTAGTAATTAAGCTATCATAAAATAGTTTAATTATAAAAATATTTAATTTTTCAAATGAAAAATTTATGTATACGTATTTTCCTACTAAATAGTTTAATTATTAATTAATTTAATTACTTTTCAATTTAAATTGCTACTTACTTTTTATATGTAATATCATATATATCCTAATAAATATATGATAAAATTGCATTGATGATAAGATGAATTAAACCTTTTGATCAATGATAATAATATCATTTTCATCTAAATTGCCAATTCTTAATTCTTCCAATATTTCCAGTGTTTCTTGAGTTAAATGTTGCTGATAAATATTCCAATACGGATCAATCGGACCACCTGCTGCTAGCAATATCTTATCACCACCTGGATGACTTTGAATAAAATTTGTAATATCATATACACCCTGAAAAATCACCACTAAAATTATGAAAATGATAATTAGTGATAAGTCAAATGAGGAAATTTGATTTGTGATAATATTGCATTCCTTAATTTATTAAAATTCAACAAAAAGTAATTGTTAAATTTCTCCAACAATATCATATTGAGAATTTTTGTGTTATATCGATACTTTAAATTATATTTTAATTAATCAATTAGTTAATCTCTTTTAAAATTTTTTTTAAAATGTCTCTTGAAATTTCCAAAAAAAAGGTTGCAATTAATATATAATAGATATTATCGCAGTTTCATTCAAAGTAATTCTTAAAAACACCTATTTTTAATAACTTTCTTTTTTTTTTTGTTTATTTCAAATTATTACATAAAAGTTATATTAAACAATTTTTTTATCAAAAAATCTTTCGCATAATTTAATTCAAATAAGTAATTGAACAAACAATAAATTAAATAACATGCTAAACAAAATATATAAATTTAACCTTTTTAAAATCACAATATTTTAATAAATATTAGATAAAAAGATAATAATTATTTGATTGATACTCGATAATTTATAATTAAAATCAATTATTAAAAAAAAAGGAAAAGAGGAAAAGGATATAATAATATTTTTTAATAATTATTTGATTGATACTCGATAATTTATAATTAAAATCAATTATTAAAAAAAAAGGAAAAGAGGAAAAGGATATAATAATATTTTTTAATAATTATTTGATTGATACTCGATAATTTATAATTAAAATCAATTATTGAAAAAAAAAGGAAGAGGGGAAAAGGATATAATAATATTTTTTAATAATTATTTGATTGATACTCGATAATTTATAATTAAAATCAATTATTAAAAAAAAAGGAAAAGAGGAAAAGGATATAATAATATTTTTTAATAATTATTTGATTGATACTCGATAATTTATAATTAAAATCAATTATTGAAAAAAAAAGGAAGAGGGGAAAAGGATATAATAATATTTTTTAATAATTATTTGATTGATACTCGATAATTTATAATTAAAATCAATTATTAAAAAAAAAGGAAAAGAGGAAAAGGATATAATAATATTTTTTAATAATTATTTGATTGATACTCGATAATTTATAATTAAAATCAATTATTAAAAAAAAAGGAAAAGAGGAAAAGGATAGCGAACCCCTTGAAAAGTAACCCAAATATTTTTGGCATCTTTTCCATGTTTCTTTACTTCATCCATTCGATATGATGGTAAATCATTTCTTTTTTTAATTTTCATATTCATATTTTGTCCATCGGTGTAACCAATTTGAATTATATGTTTTAGCATTGATAAACCACCTGTTAAGGTAAATATACCAAAACAACCCAATAAAATCCATCTTTTTGTATTATTTTCGGGATTTTCTGCAAATTTACTGATACATTTGTTTATGTGTTACTTTTCAATTGATATTATCAATTATGTTAACTGTTATCTATTTCTGAAATATTCCCAAATAGTAATTCATCAAGAGAAAGGCGATAATTACCAAAATGATAACGATGAATTAATTAGTAATTGATTAATAATTTTAATTGTTATCTATTTCTGAAATAATTCATCATTATAATTTATAATAATGAATAGCTCAATAATCAAGATAACATTCAATATAACTGATAGTGATAACCAAAATGATAACGATAAATTAATTGGTAATTGATTAATAATTTTAATTGTTATCTATTTCTGAAATAATTCATCATTATAATTTAGAGCAATGAATAGCTCAATAATCAAGATAAGATTCAATATAACTGATAGTGATAACCAAAATGATAACGATGAATTAATTAGTAATTGATTAATAATTTTAATTGTTATCTATTTCTGAAATAATTCATCATTATAATTTAGAGCAATGAATAGCTCAATAATCAAGATAAGATTCAATATAACTGATAGTGATAACCAAAATGATAACGATGAATTAATTAGTAATTGATTAATAATTTTTTTATTTTAATTTAACTAGCATTTTTCTTAATTTAACTAAGAATTAATTTAATTAATAATTACATGACTAATCATAACAATAAATGACTAACTAAATGATAATTAGATTATTCAACATTTTGAAGAAAATTTATTACCGAATAGTAAAATTTAGGAAACATTGAAAAACTAATTTTTGGCTATAGCAAATGTTTAATTTACATATTTCTTGTTTGTAACTTTCTTGATTATATTGTTAAATTCTTATTATTATATTATTGAACTAAAATTTGAATTTTTGATTAGATTTTTTTTAAATATCAGAAAAAATAATTTTTCCGCAAAAAAAGTATATAAAATATATTTTGCGAAGAGAAAAAAAATAATTTTCTAAATTTTTATTGTTGGAACAATTACTGAGAAAAAAATTGTGTGAAAATATACAATTTATTGATTGAATATTAATGAAACATTTTATATAATTTGAAATGTTTGAGTTGTTTGAAGTGAATTTAGATGAAAGGTCAAGAGGTTAATAGCAGTTAAAAAAATTAATTAATTATCAGACCTGACGATATTATCGATACCTTTGAAGGATTATTTAATGAATGATATTGTGTGGTAGCAATTTTACTTTGATAAATAGTGGTGACAATACATTGACGTGTCAATCGTCGACATGTTATCATATGACAAAGCAACCACATTATCTCTAAACTGATAAGATGTAATTTTTAATTAAAATTAAAATGAAAAACTATAAGCAATAAAATGATAACTATTCTAACAATTATTATTTATCATTAATTATAGAAATATTTCGCATTAAACTTTTCATTCTTACACCATCTTTAAGACATAAACAAACAAAAGAATAAATCGTGGAAACGAAAGTTTGATAATCAAAGAAAGAGCGGGTAAATAATTTGGGTAACTTTTTACTTTTTACCTGATTATCTGCTTTTCATTTATTTCTATGCGCAAAAAAAAAAAAAAAAAACTTGTTTACTTACTTACAAGTCTAATACTATTGTTAATACAAACATCAGAAATTAGCAGAACGAAAAAATTTTTTAAAAAAACAAAAACTCTTTTTTCCTTCTTCCGAAAAAGTTAAACAAAGAATTTTTTATTATTGATTTTTTGATTTATTTATTTATTAATTTTTGATGTTTTCATAGAGATGCATTTGTACCATTTTAACTGGATGACATTATGAACAAATTTAGTGTGACACGAAAATTTTTGAAAAATAAACATGAAAAGGAAGTTCTGGACGAGAGGAAATGATGAGAGACAATGAGGGGAAATGAGTCATTTGCGCCCATTTTCTTCAACAATATTTGGTGAATGAAAAGTGGAAATGATTGATTGAATGAAATATTGATGCTATTTTGTGTTTCTTCAAATTGATTAATTCATTGAAATGAAATTATTGATTAATTTGAAAATGCATATCACATTTTCCTTATTTTTTTTAGAAGGAAAAAAAAAGTTTCCTAAAAGTATTTTTGTCATAATTTGTTGACAAAAATAGAAAAACCATTTAAATGTTTTGAAAAAAAAAAGAGAAATTTGTCCATTTAATGATATTAGTTTTTTCTTTCTTTTTTGTTTTCAATTTTTTTTTACATAATATTTTACTCTTTAAAAAAAAATTGCTTACAAAAAAAAAAAAAAAAAAAGAAAAGATCAACAAATGATCAATTAGTCTTATAGTTATTAATAAGTACTTACAATTACCTAAATATTTACTTTATTTTACAGTTATTAATAATTATATATGATTTTATTCCTACAATTAGTAATTGTTTGCAGTTTTACTTTTATAATTTATAATTGTTTGCAGTTTCACCGTGAAATATGTACGTAAACGTGTGTCATACACGCACATTAATAATTACTTACATCCGATATAAAATGTTATTATTGTGGGATATTAAAGGATTGTTCATAAATTATTTGTGAAATATGTATATAAATACGTGTATAATACGTATGGCTAAAACAAAGAAAATGAATGAACGTGTATGATATGTATAGCTGAAGTGGAGAGTGTACGTGTATGATACGTGACTGAAATGAAGGAAACGAATGTACGTGTGTGTTATGTATAGCTGAAGTTAAGAGTGTACGTGTATGATACGTGACTGAAACGAAGGAAACGAATGTACGTGTATGATACGTATGACTGAAACGAAGGAAACGAGTGTACGTGTATAATATGTGACTGAAATGAAGGAAACGAATGTACGTGTGTGATATGTGTAGCTGAGGTGAAGAATGTACGTGTATGATACGTATGACTGAAACGAAGGAAACGAGTGTACGTGTATAATATGTGACTGAAATGAAGGAAACGAATGTACGTGTGTGATATGTGTAGCTGAGGTGAAGAATGTACGTGTATGATACGTGACTGAAATGAAGGAAACGAATGTACGTGTGTGATACGTATGACTGAAACGAAGGAAACGAGTGTACGTGTATGATACGTGTATGATACGTGACTGAAACAAAGGAAACGAATGTACGTTGTGATACGTATAGCTGAAGTGAAGAATGTACGCGAATGTACGTGTGTGATATGTATAGCTGAAGTGAAGAGTGTACGTGTATGATACGTGACTGAAACGAAGGAAACGAATGTACGTGTGTGTTATGTGTAGCTGAAGTGAAGAATTTACGTTTATGATACGTGACTGAAACGAAGGAAACGAATGTACGTGTATGATACGTATGACTGAAACGAAGGAAACGAATGTACGTGTGTGATACGCATAGCTGAAGTGAAGAATGTACGTGTATGATACGTGACTGAAACGAAGGAAACGAATGTACGTGCATGATAGGTGACTGAAACGAAGGAAACGAATGTACGTGTATGATACGTGACTGAAACGAAGGAAACGAATGTACGTGTGTGTTATGTATAACTGAAGTGACAAACATTATTTTATTCATATATGCGACATATTTTGAAACATTGGCATTTAACGGAAAAAAGAATTTTGTTGAAAAATTCAATCTTTTTTTTTAAATTTTATTTTTAATTTAATAAAAAATGTGAGTTATTATTATTATTATTGGAAGAGATGATTTTTTTTTTTTTAAATCTTTCAAAAAATTTCAAAATCATCATTTGTAATTTTACTATTGAGTAATTCAAATTAGATCATTCAGCTTTAACATCTTTTCATTCATAAAAATATAACTTTTATATGAATCAGTGTAAATTTTTATGTTCGTTTTAAAAACTGTCTGAGTTTGATGCATAAATTAAATAATCCGAAAATATAATTTGATTTGTTAGATTTTGAAATAGTATAATCTAAATAATGTATAAATGTTGTTAAAATAAAATAGTTTCATGCAAATTTCAGGAATTGCAATTTACGAATTACGTGTTATATTGCGTGAAAATTTGTTATTATTATTTATTTAGCAAAAAAAAAAAAAGAAAAAATTGATACGTACAATAAAAGTGATAGTTATATGTTTACAATTGAATCAAATATGTATTAAACAAGCACATGTAATTATCAATTAAAAAATTTTCAGAATTATTCAAAAATTAGAAATTACATATATATATATATCAAATAAGTATGCCATTTTTGAATCATTCGAGAAAATGTCGAATAAGTTCCATTGGTAGCGGAAAAATTACTGTTGAATTTTTTTCGGCGCTAAATTAAAAATAAGAAAGAATTGATAATTGAAATTGAAAACTTGATTTAATCATTAACATTTGAAATTTTGAGATTAAAAGATATAATGATGCAATTTTATTTAAATTCATTGATAAATAAATGGCCTTTCTTCTATTTAAGAGATTCTTCGCTAAATTAAAAAAGAATTGATATTGGAAATTAAAAATTTGATTTAACCATTAACATTTGAAATTTTAAGATTAAAAGATGCAATGATGTAATTTTATTTAAATTCATTGATAAATAAATGGCCTTTCTTCTATTTAAGAGATTCTTCGCTAAATTAAAAAAGAATTGATATTTGAAATTAAAAACTTGATTTAATCATTAACATTTGAAATTTTGAGATTAAAAGATATAATGATGCAATTTTATTTAAATTCATTGATAAATAAATGGCCTTTCTTCTATTTAAGAGATTCTTCGCTAAATTAAAAAAGAATTGATATTTGAAATTAAAAACTTGATTTAATCATTAACATTTGAAATTTTGAGATTAAAAGATGCAATGATGTAATTTTATTTAAATTCATTGATAAATAAATGGCCTTTCTATTTAAGAGATTTTTCGCTAACTAAAAATAAGAAAGAATTGATAATTAAAATTAAAAACTTGATTTAATCATTAACTTTTTTAATTTGAAATTTTAAGATTAAAAGATATAATGCTGTAATTTTATTTAAATTCATTGATAAATAAATGGCCTTTCTATTTAAGAGATTCTTCGCTAAATTAAAAATAAGAAAGAATTGATAATTGAAATTAAAAACTTGATTTAATCATTAACATTTGAAATTTTAAGATTAAAAGATGTAATTTTATTTAAATTCATTGATAAATAAGTGAACTTTCAGAGATTTTCCGCTAAATTAAAAAAGAATTGATATTTGAAATTAAAAACTTGATTTAATCATTAACATTTGAAATTTTAAGATTAAAACATATAATGATGCAATTTTATTTAAATTCATTGATAAATAAATGGCCTTTCTATTTAAGAGATTTTTCGCTAACTAAAAATAAGAAAGAATTGATAATTGAAATTAAAAACTTGATTTAATCATTAACATTTGAAATTTTAACATTAAAAGATGTAATTTTATTTAAATTCATTGATAAATAAAAAGAAATAAATTCATTGATAATTAAGAGATTTTTTTTTTTTTTTATTTTTATTTTTTTTTAAAAACTTACGCGACACTACTAAGTGTTTGCAGATAACGTAATTGCAACGCTGCAGGTGATTTTGATATAGTCAATGCCGCTTCTTGCAGCGAATGTGATGCTTTTTGCTCACCTTCCGCTGCAATCACCTGCAAAATGTTGCATTATCATTTGAAATTTATTGAACAAATATGATTTTAATAATTTTTAAGAAATTTTAATTACATGAAAAGTATATGAATTTCATTCCAAAAAAAAAAAAAAAAAGTTTACAATTATAGTTTTTTTTTTTTGAAAAAACTCTAAAAAGATTAATAAAATTTTAGAAAATGATTAGCTAAAGTATAAACAAGCAGATCAAACAGTTTGATTATTTTAATTTATTTCACCAAAAAAATGTTGAAATAGTTTGAAATTTAAGCTTTTTTTTTTGTTTACTTTTTAATGAAATAATTAAATAAGACTAAAAATTAATCTTTCATTGTTTTTTTTTCTTTCATTTTTCAAAATTATTGACAATAAAAAAAAAGCGAATGAAAAAAAATACCTTTGCTCTAGCTTCACGAGTTGCTTCTGCTTCAGCAGCCATTGCACGTTGTAGTTGTATTGGAAGACGGACATCTTTTCTGAAACATTTTCAGGAATGAATAAATTTCAGGAATGATGAGTCATATTCCGGAGAACGATGAGTCATATTCCGGATTATAAAATATAGCATAAATAGATTTAAATAATTTGATAAATTATATTTGTTATTTTAATAATAATAGGGTATAATTCTCATAAAGATTAATCTTATTATATGCAAAATGTTTTTCCTTTTTTTTTTTTATTTAATCATTTGAATTGATTAAATTTAATTTGAAGAAATGATAAATAACTTAGTAAAAGTGAATTAAAAAAAAAATCGATAATTAATTTTTGATAAATAATTTTTGCATCTGTTAAAAGTGACATTTCTGTTAATCAATAAAAGTTTAATAATAAAATAACATACATTTCAACTCTTTCAACTTTAATTCCCCACCTTTCTGTAACATCATCCAAAAGTGCCTGAAAGAAAAGAATTTAATAATTGTAATCAATAATTACTTACTTGTAAAACTTAGGCCTAGGCTTAAGCTTAAACTTAGGCTTACGCTTAGACTCAAGCTTAGGCTTAGGCTTGAGCTTAGGCTTAGATACTGATAAGAATGTTTGATTAGAGAAAAATTATATCATTGAAAATATAGTTTCAAATTAGAGACATTCAACAGTTAAGGCTCAGGCTTAGACTCAAGCTTAGACTTAGGCTTAGATACTGATAAGAATGTTTAATTAGAGAAAAATTATATCATTGAAAATATAGTTTTAAATTAGAGACATTCAGCAGTTAAGGCTCAGGCTTAGACTCAAGCTTAGGCTTAGGCTTAAGCTTAGGCTTAGATACTGATAAGAATGTTTAATTAGAGAAAAATTATATTATTGAAAATATAGTTTTAAATTAGAAACATTCAACAATTAAAATGTTAGTGATAACAAAATAAAAATGAGCATATCAAATTATAAAGTAAAATACTTTTATTAAAATTTAACAAAAAAAGGGAGACTGGGAGAAAAGGAGAGAGAGAATGAAAGAGAGAAAGACATCTTTGAATATATCTTGCAAATTTTTTGCCCCAAAATGTTATTTGTCATTTATAATCATTTATTTTATTTAATTATAAAAAAAAAAAATAATCATTATTTATGTATAAATTATTTTTCATCATTCATTTTTTCACCAATTTTTGATTTTTCATTTTCATTTTTTGCATTTAATTTATAATTTTCATTTTTATTTCATAAATGAAAATGTATTGATAATTTAACCTGCATTGATAATGCAATAGCATCACGATCTGATAATATTTCTGATAAACTTTTAGTGCCAAGCATATTACGTAACGTTGTTTGTGCCAATAATCTGGTTGAATGATGAACATTTTCAACATTTGCTACTGATATGGTAGCATTACATATTCGATAGTATATCACTGCATCTACGCTTACTGTTACAGAATCTTTCGTTAAAATCTAAATGATAAAAAAAAAATTAATAATAATGTTATTAGAAGAATGATTATCTTATTTATTTTTTAATATTTATTAATTTATTAATAATAACGAAATGATAATTTATTATACAACTCTTATCAGCATTACTAGGTATCACTTATCAGCATTATTAGACACCACTTATCAGCGTTATTAGGTGCCACTTATCAGCATTATTAATCACTACTTATCGGCATTATTAGGTATCGCTTATCAGCATTACTAGGTATCACTTACCAGTATTATTAGGTATCACTTATCAGTATTATTAGACGCCACTTATCAGCATTATTAGACACTACTTATCAGCATTATTAAGTATCGCTTATCAGCATTACTAGGTATCACTTATCAGCATTACTAGGTATCACTTATCAGTATTATTAGGTATCACTTATCAGCATTATTAGACGCCACTTATCAGCATTATTAGATATCGCTTATCAGCATTACTAGGTATCACTTACCAGCATTATTAGACACCACTTATTGGCATTATTAGGTATCACTTATCAGCATTATTAGGTATCACTTATCAGCATTATTAGACGCCACTTATCAGCATTATTAGGTATCGCTTATCAGCATTACTAGGTATCACTTACCAGCATTATTAGACACCACTTATTGGCATTATTAGGTATCGCTTATCAGCATTACTAGGTATCACTTACCAGCATTATTAGACACCACTTATCAGCGTTATTAGGTATCACTTATCAGCATTATTAGACACTACTTATCAGCATTATTAGGTATCGCTTATCAGCATTATTAGACACTACTTATCAGCATTATTAGGTATCGCTTATCAGCATTATTAGATACTACTTATCAGCATTATTAGGTGTCGCTTATCAGCATCACTAGGTATCACTTACCAGCATTATTAGACACCACTTATTGGCATTATTAGGTATCACTTATCAGCATTATTAGACACTACTTATCAGCATTATTAGGTATCGCTTATCAGCATTACTAGGTATCACTTACCAGCATTATTAGACACCACTTATTGGCATTATTAGGTATCACTTATCAGCGTTATTAGATATTACTTGTTAGCATTATTGTACCCAGCATTATTAGATATCACTTATCAGTATTATTATACATCTCTTATCAGGCACTACTAATCCATCATTATTTCATTTGCAGCAACTGTTAAATTTTAAAGCTTTACGTACAATGTTATTATTACATGTGATTTATTTTTTTTTTTTTATGATTATTTATCATTAATGAACTTTAATCTATTAACTAATTAATGCAATCATTTTTAATAAATAATTTTAGAAATTATAAAAAAAAAAGGAAAACACTTTAATAAGTAATGGAATTAATAATTGATAAAATTAATTAAAAAACAAACTTCTTGTGGTGGTACATTAAATGATACCGTACGTAAATCTACTTTAGCATATGATTCTATACATGGTAATACAAAAAATATTCCTGAAATATTAATGAAAATAATGATTAATATTTTATTATTGATAATATAACAATTATAATTTCAAATAAAACATAAAATTTGAGAAAAAAAAACTTTTCTAATTTATTAAATGTGAAAACAAAAAAAAAAAAAGTCAAATTACTATTACCTGGACCTTTTGCGCCACCACCAATTAACCTACCCAATCGAAATATTACAGCTCTTTCATATTCTCGCACCACCTATAAATAAAAACTTTTTTTTTTTTTTTCAATTTCATTTCTCTTCACTACTTTTCATTTTTTAAATTTTCTTCATCGTTTTTTTAAAAAAAAGTTATCAAATTTGAGGATATAAATTTGTAATTCTTACTCAAACATTATTTATTTTCTAATATTTTTTGCAACTGAGTAATGATATTTCAAAGTTTTCTTTTTTTTTTTTTAATTTAAATGTTATTTTAAGTAATTATTACCTTAAGACAGAAACAAACAGATATGGGAAATGTGGAAAAAAGTATAATCCAGGTAAGCATAATAATAAACCATCCACAAAATCCAACACCGCTATCATAAGTATCCGCTAAAATATAATTAGAATTTCAAACAATTAGTATAATAGCAAGTAAACAAGGTAAATAGTAAACAATCAAAAGTTTTTGCTCTTTAATGAGAAAAAAGTTATTACAAATTTTTCATGAAAAAAAATTATCAAAAAAATATCAAAAAAAAGATGGGAAAATATATTATTCATAAATTTTTCATGAAAAAATTTCAAAAAAAAAGTGTATATATACTAAAAATATGTACTGTGCTTTCAATTAATCATTTATTTACTTATTTATTTATTTGTTTATTTATTTATTTATTTATCTACACTTTCATCATTTTTTGTAAATGAAAAAAGCAAACATAATTTATTATGCAAATAATCAATCCATTCAAAAAAAAAAAAAACAAAGTTAAATTTAATAAAAGCGCTGGAAATGAAAGAAAAAAAGAAGACGCAAAAAAATAAAAAAGTTCAAGTTTATAAGATTTGTCTTTGATTAAATTGTCTCTAATAAAATTGATTGTAATTTCGTCAATACTTTTCTTTCTTTTTTTTTTTGCAAGCAAAGAAAACGGAAATACATTTCTTTTTTAAACAAAAAAGAAAAGAAAAGAAATTGTTAAAAATTTTGCAACAGAAAATTTTATTAAAATGACACAGTAAAACATTAAATTATTCATTTATTTGTTATTAATAATTATTTTTATTTATATTTCAATTATTTTGTTCACTTTTAAATAATTTTTCATATTTAATTTTAATTATTTGATAAAGGAAAAAAAAAATCTTAACAGTAATTTATTAGAATTAAAATTGCTACACAAATAAAATGTGTCAAAATATTAACAAATAAAAGTTTCATTAAAATTTATGGTGAAAATGAAATGTTTAGCACAAATAAAACTTATTCACATTCAAAATTAACATTTTGTTTAATTGAAATTGCTTAATTTATTTTCATTTGAAAAATATCCTTGGCGATATTAAATAACACTTTTCTTTAAGATAAATAATTCGACAAATTTGAAAATAAAAAAAAGAAGAAAAAAAAACGACAATCAATTATCTTTAAATATTATAAATATATATCAAATTACCTTTAAATATTATTCAAACTATCTTTAAATATTACAAATATAAATATTAAATTATCTTTAAATATTATTTTTTTCAAATTCCCTTTAAATATTATAAATGTAAATAACAAATTATCGTTAAATATTACAAATATAAATATTAAATTATCTTCAAATATTATTTTTTTCAAATTCTCTTTAAATATCATAAACACAAATAATAAAATATATAAATAATACAAATTTAAATAATACAAATAACAAATTATCTTTAAATATTAAAAATATAAATGTTAAATTAACTTTAAATATTATTTTTTCAAATTCCCTTTAAGTATTATAAATGTAAATAACAAATTATCGTTAAATATTACAAATGTAAATATTAAATTATCTTCAAATATTATTATTTTTTTCTTAAATATAAATTATTTAATAAATTCCCTTTAAGTATTATAAATATAAATAACAAATTATGTTTTAATATTATCCTTTCAAAATGTTACATTAATTTTATAAAATATGCCAAATAATTATCATTCATTTATTTTATAAAATTATCTCACGCAAAAGGATTATTGCGTGTCGCATGTCGCATAATATGTCAGATTATTGCGTGTCGCATGTCGCATAATATGTCAGATTATTGCGTGTCGCATGTCGCATAATATGTCAGATTATTGCGTGTCGCATGTCGCATAATATGTCAGATTATTGCGTGTCGCATGTCGCATAATATGTCAGATTATTGCGTGTCGCATGTCGCATAATATGTCAGATTATTGCGTGTCGCATGTCGCATAATATGTCACATGTAAGAAACACTAATCACATCATTTCAATTTCTTCAAATATGTCTATATCATCCACATTTTTAGTATTTCATCAATAAATTCCGTTTTCGTAATTCAATTGCATGTTTAGCTCTTAGTTTAACTTTTATTTTGCATGCAATTCTTAGCTTAGCTTTTATTTATTTATTTATTTATTTATTTTTTTTTTTTGAGAATAAAAATAATTTTATTTTCAAAATATTTTTTATCAATTTTATTTATATGATCAAATTAATGTTGCTATATGAAAAGGCCAAAATTTATGATTATTTGCAAAAAAAAAAAAAAAGCCAAAATTTAATGCTATTTGAAATTGATGGGAAAATTCGTATTTTTGCTACTAAATGTTATTTTCGCAATATTACTAAAATTTAATTTAAACTTGAAATACGATAGATAGCAAATGCTTTGCAACTGCAATAACACTACAATATCAATTGATGAAGTTTATTTGAAGTTATTTGAAAAATGCAAATAATTTGCACTAAAATTTATTCATTTAAAATTAATTGAATTAAAAAAAAGAAAAGAAAATTTCGATCAAAAATTTATTAATGCTATCTATCATAGAGATCTTCTGATATTTAGTTTATTTTTAAGTTAGAAAATTAGTTTATTTTTAAGTTAAAAAGTTAGTAGTTTGTTTAGTTGTAAAATTTATCAGAGTATTCTTCATTCATAATCAAATTTTAACAATCTTTTGTTGCATTTGATCTATCATCCATCGTTATTCATGCGTAAATGTCTGATTGAATTGACAAACGTAAAAATTTGAATTGAATATTTCATAAGTAATAATTTAAAATGCTCAAATTTTCACTAAAATTATGCTACTAAGTATGCATATGCAATCTTTCAAAAATTTAACTTAAAAAGTAAAGTAATAAGACAAAAAAAAAAAAAATTTAAATAAATAAATGAAATGGGTAAGTGTGAAAGAAATGATTTAATAGCACAATTAATTTTAATTCACTGTTTTTTTTTTATGTATTAATTAACAATAGAATTGTTTTAATTCAAAAACCGGAAGGAAAAAAGAAAATCCGGAACGAGTCAGTGAATCTATTCATTGCAAAACAAATTATTCTTTTTCATTTCATTTGCGAAAGATTGTTCAAAGCCGAATAAAAGTTTTACTTTTATACTTTAAAAAAAAAAAAAAAATTTACGGATGTTAAACTTGCATAAGTAACAAGTTACGTCATAAAAAAAACATATCAAATTACTAAGTAATAGGGATATTTCCATTAAAAAAGTTTTGCTTTTGTTTTTTTTTTTTCTTTTTTAAGATTTAAATTAAAAGATTTAATGAATAAATATTTTAAATGTATACGTATGAAATAATATTTTCAAAAATAAAGTTAACGTAACTTTCTTTTTTTTTTTTTTGAAATATATTCGCAGCTTATGTATAATATAAAATTGGATTTTTATTTTAATTTGATTTTTTTTTCATCTTTGATTTTATTTTTCCTTTTAATTTTAATTTCATAATTTCGTTTCTATAGTTTTGAGTTATCAGATTAGCATAAAATATCATTTGCAAATTTTGATAAACATTAATGAAGAATATTTTTTACAAAAGTTTTACAGATGTTCTTTCAATCAATTTCAATTATAACTAATTAATTTTTTCTCTTTGCTTTTTTTAAGCTTAATATTAAATTTTATTATTCTTTGATTTCATGTTTAACGATTATTTCGTAATTTCATACATATCATTGTAATTTAAATTTCAATGTATTTTAAATACATGGAAAAATCGAGATTTTAAATTAGCAATTAGTAATTAACAGGTGTTTAAATGGAAAATTTTTGCAGTGGTTAATTAAAACTTTTAATATTAATTAGGCTAATTTATTAATTGTAATTCTTGGAATACATTAACAGATTATGAACAATTAATCTATTACAGTTTTATTTCATTTAATTGTCTTATTTCAGCATTTAATTAAACTTCATATGATGAGATTAATTTATGCAAAAGTAAATTATTGTATTAAATTATAAAATTTAAAAAAAAAGAAATAAAAAACGATTAAGCATATAAAATATATAAATGAAAATTTATGAGAAATTTTTCTGTTAATTAAAAATGGAATGATTCAATGCTTGATTAAACTTAAATTACAAATAGCATTGAGACATTTTATTTAATCACTGAGAAATATATTTTCTACTTATGACGTAATTTGTTAAATTAATTATGGTAATTACAAGTATTATAATTTAGAACATAATTTGCTAAATTAAGCAATCAACTACGTAATTTCCATTATTGCTCAATTACTTAGATAATTATTTTTCAATAAAATAATTTTAATTTCATATTTGTGCTGATTATTTAAGCATAATTGAATACTAAATCCATTGATAATGTAACAAAAAAAAAAAAATGTTAAATAAAACTTACGATGCGCATTTTTCGGATAATATGATAATTTCAATTGCGCCAATGATTGTCGCCTTAATTCACGTTCCTCTTTAGCAAAAATTAATGGATTAAGCGTAAATCGTCGACCCATTCGTCCACCACCTGATATTTTTCGTCTCTCAGAATCATTATTCATATTGAGAGATCTCAAATTTTTATCACCCGTTAATCTAGCACAATCTGAAAAATTCACGCTAATTTTCATATGTTCAATCATTTTGATATCATATGATTAGCGGTGATAAGAAAGCGAAAAATTGAAATAGTGATAAATAAATTAAAAATTTACAATCATTCACACATATCATTAAATATTACCTTTGTGCTAATTCTTTGTTTCAACATGCTAAAAAAAAGTTTTTTTTTACATATGCATAATTTAAATTAAAAATAATCAAAAATTATCGATTGCATCTTTTTTTTTTTGAAAAAAGAGAAAGAAATTGATTAGATTATTTTTAGCAGTTATTATCACAACGAAAAAATTTGCTCATTTTTTTTTTTTATTTTTTAAAATATTAATTTGTTTGATTGGAATATATTTAATTTATTAGTAATGCTTTTGCAACAATATCGTTAATAGCAGTAACAAATTAAAATGTAAATAATAGCTAAATGATTAAAGAAGTGAAAAAAAGTTAAACAACAAAATTATAATAAATATGAAAGATAGAGATGAATGTTGAAAATAATCTTAAAATGACACAGATTTAGTAGATTTATATTTATGAAAAATATTTCTTTTTACTATTAGTTGAAAAAAAAAAAAGAAAATTCATAAATTTTTCAAGCAAAATGATAAAAATTCAGTAAATTCTATTGCGAAGATAGATTGTTCCGATGATATGAAGAAAAAAAAAAAATTTATGCACTTATTTATTTTTATTATTTATCTATTTTTGCAAATACTAATAAAGCAAATATTCTTGATATATTACTTTTGTTCCTTCTTTTTCTTCTAAAAAAAATAAAAAATATTTTTTTCTTTTAGATATAATGCTGCTAAAAAATTGAGGTAACTATTTGTTTAAATATTAAAGTATATTTTACATTTAAAATTAATTTTTGTAATAGGAAAATGATGAAATAATGAAACAGCTCAAAACTTACATGAATTTGAATTACTGATTTTATATCACATAATGTTGCAAATGAAATATACAAAATTCAGTTTAAAAAATTGCAAACTCATTTGATAAATATTTCATTTTCTTTTCCTTCTTAAAAAAATTCTAAGCTTTAGCTGTTTAGATCAGATTTTAAAGCTAAATGATTTTGTTAATTGATTAATAAAATTATGAATTGGAATCAAATCATCACAAAGAAATGATAGCTGCACGATTGCTATGAATTAACTGATGAATGAATGATTTCGATATAAAATTCGATATTTGATTCCAATCCTTAATTACAATCATGTACTTTTCATGCTATTTTCTAATTAATTTATTTCAAAATTAAATATTATGCTTGCAATTTGAAACATAATCAAAAAGATTAAATTTAATTTTAACATGAAATAAATTAGTTAGAGCATTTTGTTACAAACATTTTTCATATTTAAAGTTTAAACTTCAAATTTAACTAGTAATTTCATTGTTCTCCCTCCTTTTTTTTCTATTATTATTATTTTTAAAATAAGTAAAAAAAAATTTCTTTTTTTTTTTTATTGAAAAAAGAAATTAGTAAAAGTAATGAAGTCAACAATAACTACTATTGCACATTAGTTAGCATTAGTAAATACTTAAGAGGTGTGGCATATTTTACTGATTGCTATTCAAACAAACTTTAAATTATTAACCATGGTAACCATTACATCTTCACTACCACCACGCCTTCTCGATCTGTTCAATATTTGCTACTAAGTATTTCATAAATATTCATTTTGATATGTGCTTCCTCTTCCCTCTCCTTTTTACTTTCTCATCTCATCCATTCCTCTTTCCCTCATTTTGTGTCAAAGTTTAAAGAATTATAAACTTTTTTAATTCTCTAACTGGAATTATCTTTTTTTTTCCCACCTCTAACTATTCAATTATCTTTTCAATGCTCTTCTAATCATTTATTATAATTATTATCAATGATGGGCTATTATCTATCTTCCAAAAAAAAAAGAAAAGATAAAACAATTTGAAAAAAAAAAAAACTAATGCAATGAAAAATAGTAATGACTGCTGTTAATGAATTAATAGTGAATTATTACATATGTATTGACTGATTGAAATTATTACAGTTGTGAACAGTAAATATAAGTTATATAAACTGTATCATCGATTATAATATTGATAATTTAGGTTATCATAGGATAAATTTAAAAACTACGCATTATAGTGAAAGTGACAAAAGTTTAAGAAGAATCTTTGCAATCAAAAGATTCTTTAACTAGTCTTACTTTGAAACTTCAATTTTATCGCTCTCTCTCTCTCCAACAATGAAAAGTTTTATAATTACGGCTTTTCAAAATGAAAAGTTTACATTGAATAATAAGTAACAAATCAGAAAAGGAATGCAATTATTGTCTGTTAATTATAAAAGAAAAGAAAAACTAAAGTACACTTCATGCAAAACAAGACAAAAAAAGAATTAATTCAATTTTAAAGTTTTGAACGAATGATGAAATTTTCAAGTATAATTCAGCCAAAATGATAATTTATGCTAACATTAAATTATCTAAATGTTATCTGAAGGAAAGAGTAGTATGTAAGCCAAGAAAATCCAACGATAAATTAGTTTGGCATAACTGAACAAGCTTGTTAGACAAATATCCTAGGCTAGCTTAGCAATACTTTAACATACATCATGATATTAATATCAACGAGAAAAATATCATGAAATATGTTATCCATCCTTATTTTTTTTTTCACACATTCAAATTTCATAAAAAAAGAAATAAATAATCCGTTCATTTTACAAAATTATCGAAATTCTTTAGTTCTTATTTTCTATTATTATATGCATTGAGGTCATACTGTAAAACTTAGTACTGTAATAATTTACTGTAGGAATACCGTACTATTCCTCTTACTGTAATAGGTATCATATTCAGTAGTTTAAGGTACCATATCATTACCAAGTTTGATATTAGTATTAATGTAGATTGTTTTTTGATTTATGCCTACATAAATGAAATAAAAACCAATTGATATAATGAATTTAACCGAATAAATTGGTTATTAGTTATGACACGCAACATTTAACAACAACACACGACACACTAATATTTGCGCTGTCCAATAATCAATCTTCAATGAAAAATTAAAGTAAGCACGAAATTCTCACTCTAATTTTCGACATATATATATATTTTTTTCCTACTCCATTGACTTTTAAATGAAATGAAATTTTCAAGTGAATGAAGCTAGAAAAATACAGAGATGACTATGTTTATATAATTAGTGCATAATATTTCTAAGTGAAATACTCTAAAATACTATACCATAAATGTTTTAAATTGTAAGTAAGTAAAATAAACATATACGAGAAAATAAAAATTATTTAATATTTAAATGATCTGATTATGTTATAGTGCTTAGAATACGGTGCACTTAAAGATTTAAACTGATTGTTCATTATATTCAAAATTATTTGCTAAGTTTTGTTGCAAATTTATCAAAATACTTAAAAATGATAAGAGTCGATACTTTTTATCAAATGTTAGGAAAAATGATCGTTTAATTGCAAATGTTTTAAAATCGCTAAAAATTTCACAGTGAAAACAATTCATGTCACGATTAACTGCCAACTATCAATAATGAAAATAATTCTTGCTATTTCATAAACATCAGATATTTATATAAAAAGAAAAGAAAAAACAGAAATGAAATAGTATATTGTCAAACTATTGCTAATTATTTAAATTATTAATTACGCTATTGAAATAGTATACTGTTAAACAAAAATATTGCTAAACTGTATGATTTTCAAAATAAAGAAATAATTCTAACTAGTTTTCTAGTGATTAAATATTAAAATGGATTTAAATTTAACAAACAAATGAAAGAAAAAGCAAGAAAAAATAATGTAAAATTTGCATTGCAACATGATATTTGAAAAATTATTAAGGAAAAAATAAATAAATAGAAATATTAAGTAAAAAAAAAAGTGAAATATTTTAATTTCATTAAAATTATTCATAGATACTAGAAGTATTAACAATATCTATCTCCTAAATTTTGATATCTCCTAAATTTCTTTGAGTATATTTATCACAATATCTATTATCTTGATAAATCAAATATATGTATGAATTGATAATAAATGATTACGACAAACAAATATCTTTGTAATATAATGCAAAAAAAAAGAGAAATGAGTGCTTTTTTTAAGTATATATTTTAATAGAGGCAATAAAATTTGCATGCATATTTGCTATTAAAATTTTAATTGAATTTGATGACAAAAATTCCACAAACTATTGAGTTTTTGAGAATTGTAGTTTTTTATGCATTTACATGCTAAATGTTCGAGTTGTAATTTTCAAAATGTCATATCAATATGAAAATGAATACTCACTCAATCATTTTTATATTTGACAATAATATGCCTTCAAGTTGATTTCAATCTCAATGCTAAGTTATTTTGAGTTAATAAGACAGTTGTTTAAGAATGAATGATTGTATGATTAGAATGATAAGTTAAAAATTTGTTGATAATATATTCATTATTATTATAACACTTTGCTTTATCACATGATCAAAGATTATCAAGATATCAATTAATAAATTTTATTGCTTGTTTTTTTTTGATGTGAAGCAATTTGTCTTATTTATTATTTTTTCATTAATATCATAAATCTAATTATTAATATTATTATTATTATTATTTGCTCATGATTAAAGTGATAAGTTGAAAGTTCACCAACAATATCTTGATAATATATTCATTGATAAGATCACCAGTATATCACAGACAACAAAATAAAAACTTAAATTAAACCATTATTTTTATTCTAATTTTAATTATTTAATCTTTCTTTATATAAATCTAATCTTTCTCCTTGCAGCTTCTCAATATCTGTTTTCATTGATTAAAATGTTTGGATATTAGCTGAAATTAATTATTTTTCTACGAAATAGAATTGTTTTTCACATCGTTTTTTTTTGTTTTGAAAGACTGACAAAAGAAGATTGATTTTATATCGTTTAGTATTTGCAGCTTTTATTATTTTTTATATATTTTCAAAAAATGAAATTAAACCGTTATCAACAATGATATCACAGACAACAAAATAAAAACTTAAATAACAGCAAAATCACCGATGGGAATATATGTAAAGAAAGAATTAGAGCAAAATATTTTAATTTAAGCATTGAATATGTAAATAAATTTTCTTACTTAAAAAGTTAAAACGGACATTTAATATATATGACTGAAGTATTTTATGTTAATTTTAATATATAATTAAAATTATTTATTCCAAAAGTAAGATGATATTAGAAGAAAAAAAAAAAACCTTTTCTTATTAATTTAAAAATTTTGCATTTAAATTGCCGTTGTTTTCTCCTTCTTCTTTTTTTGAGGAAAAATTATTTATTTAAATTTCTATGAGTGTAAATTAGTCGCATTATCTTTTTTTTTTTTTGAAATGTTTTGTTCGTTATAAAGGGTTAATATTTAAATTCAAATCGTTTTGCAATAAATGAATTATTAGAAGAGATAAATTCACTTTACACTATAATATGAATTTGAAATACGTTTTTCTGATCTTTTGGAAAAATTTAATCAAAAAAGTAAACAGTGAAAATTAATTTTATTAATGGTAAGTTTGAAAAATGGAAGAGACTAAGCTAATATTGGATAACACTTTTCGAACAAATCTCTCAAATGATACTAATCCGTGTCATATCATTAACAAATTGTCGTTATAAATATTAATAATTTCAATTGATATTATTTTCTACTCATAAATCACTTTGTAATTAATTAAAAAAAAATAATAAATTATTTCATAAAAATTTGAATACGAAATAAAAAACTTTAAAAACCAGAAAAAATGCAAAGACATTGAATTTGCACTACCGGCTGGCATATATAATAGCAGTAATTAATAACATTGTAATTAATAATAATAATAATAATAATTATGAATAAATGAAAATAACAGTAGCCATTTCATAAGAACTAAAAATTTATTGAAATTAATTGCATTTAGAAATTTTATTTTTTTTTTTAAAGAATTTAGAATTTTTTTTCAAAGAATTTAATTTTTTTAAAGATTTTTGAAAGAATTCAATTTTATTAAAACAGATTTTTTCTTCATTGTAAAGATACAAAGAATTAATCAACAGTTAATCACTTGTAGCACAGTGATAAGAAAAGTTCGTTGTATTATATTATCATATAAAATAACGTAACAGAACCATAATTTCGCTATTTTTTTTTAAATAATTATCTTTCGCTTAATTGTCAGAATGTTATAATGCCAAAATTTTATTCATCAAAAATTTGAAACTTTTCCAAAATTTCTATGAAACGAAAAAAACTTAATAAGATGAGAACTCTTTAGCTATTAGTAATAATAGTATTACTTGAAAAGCAGAGATAGCTTTGAAATGGTTTTATCGATTATCGACTTTTAACAATTTGACATTTATGTAAGCTATTTTAGTAAAATTTCATAATTTAAAAAAAAAAATAAAAAAAAAGTAAAATTTAAAATGATTGATAATGGCATCTGAATGATGAATTTTAGATTTTGCTTAAATTTATAATGTTAAAAGCTAAACTTGAAAAAGTTTCAATTTATTTATCAATTTATTATTAAAATAAAAAAAAAGGGGAAAAAGAAAGACTAAAGAAAAGTTAGAAGAAGATTTGAATGAACAATAAATAATTTACAAACTAAGAATGGCATTCTTTGAATTATATTTGATCCTGGTATTATTTCAATCTTTTCTTTGAAAAGAAAAAATTTTGAGAAATAAACAATTCATCTTTCTTTCTTTCTTTTTTTTTTTTTTTTTTTACTAAAAGATATTTCCCATTAGAAAAGTATTCCTTTTCTCATTTCATTTAATGAATTATCGATTAAATAATACATAATTTTATCTTTTCAATTGCTAATTAAAATATTAATTTACAATTGCTTCTTTTTTCTTTTGAGCAATTTTAGTAATTGTCGTATATTTATAACAAATAAAACTAATTATATGAATTAATTAAATTATAGCTAACGAAAAAAAAAAGTGAAAAAAATTGATTGAACAATTTCTTAGTGTATATAAAATAAATTGTTGAAGTATGCACTTTTTTCTTTGATTAATTTATTGAATGGATTAAAAGTTTATCGCCCTATTTCATTCCCATTCCAATTTGCAATTGAAATAAATGAAGCATGATAAAAGCTCTTTTCGAAACTTAGAAAAGTCTAACAATACTTGAACCAATTTTCTTTCAACATTTACTTTTTATACTGTTGCTAAAAATTTGTTAAAAAAAAACAAAAAAAAAAAATTGATTACAAATAGTATCATATAATATTCTCTTTCTTTTTTTTTTTTCAAATTTTCTTTAATTAATCATTAATACTTTACATGAATTTTTCTTTTCTTTTCTTTTTTTTTTTTTGATAAATTTTCTTTTTTTTTTTAGGATAATAATAAATTGTGCAACTTATGTTAATTCAGTAAAAATTGGCTTTACTTCTTCGTTCATTGATGCGTGAAATTTTTTTTTAACTTCACAGTAATGAGATGATAAAATCATTTATTCCCAAAAGATTTGAAAATTAAATTTATTTGCAAATAAATTCTCACTAAATTAAATATTTCTCAAAACAATCTATAAATGAAAGATTTTGCTAATTTATGCATTAATCTAAGCGTAAATTAAAGATGTTTAATATCGAAAAAGAAATGATTGGTAAAAAGCATAATTTGAAATAATTAAAGTATTCGAAATGAACTTCAAATACCGTCAACCTATGTAAGAGTTAGTTAAAGTTTACTTTTACCTAAAATCTATTACTTAAAATCAAGCAATGATTTTGCTGAAATATCAAGCAGTGATCGATTTTTTGATTTCATATATATATCGAATAAAGTAATTAAAATTGAAAAATCTAGGAAAGAATGAAAAGGCATTAGTAAAATCAATTATATTTGCTATGTCATTGATTGTTTTCATTAATTAAAGATATTCAACTTTTGCCACAAAAAATTGAAAATTTTGAAATTTTTTATCAAAAGTGAAGGTTAAAGGTTACATGGAGTAATTTCTCAACTTTTCAACACATGAAAACAGAAAATTTCAAAGGCAATTTTTTTTTTTTTATCAATCTTGAATAAAAAGAGAGAACAAAAAGAAGATAGTAATTAATTACTGAAAAACTATTTAAATAATTACAATGCAAATCATTCAGAATTGTACGAAACGCAAATGACGCAATAAACGAAAAAAAAAAATTGAAAGGTAAATTTTTATTTTCATGATATCATGAATTAATCAATTTGTCAAATGAATAATTATTGATGAAAGAACAAATAAATGTTTTTATTTTTTTTTTAAATTTTTTTTTAAATTAGAAAGCATAAGATTAACTTAATTAATGATAATTTTATAAAATGTACCATAGAGAAATGTGAAAAGTTAGAATGTATTGCAATCTCCTACTAATTTGTCTGATTTTTTTTTTTCCAATGATTTTTATCAATTTTTCTTTAAATAAATTTTTTTTTTTTATGAAATAGAAATGCGTATAATTTCGAAAAATACTCTTTACCTATACTTTACCTTACCTATGCTATATTACTTTACCTAATTCATCGATAGAATCATATTTGGCAATCAAAATTCTTATCATAAACATAGCATAAGTTTTATTGCTTTAAATTAGATTATAAATCAAAGTTCAAATTGTGACTCTTTCTCAAAACAGATTTTTGTTAATTTCAAAATTGAAATAGAAAATAAATGAAAAAAAAAATGAAAATAAGTAGATGGCTTCTATTTGATCATTTAGATATGAATTAATACAATTAGAATAACTTAAAATTTTATAAATCTATGAAAGAATTCATAGGAAAACAATGGATGAACTCAATAAAAGGCATTTTATATTAACTCTTAAATCTGAAATATTCCCATAAGTTCAAATTTGAATTCAGCTTAAATTGGACATTTCAAACAATGAAGTTTTTATAATCATTATTATTTCAAGGATTGTAAGAGAAAAAAAAAGCAGAAGAAAATGTATAATGTTAAATAATAGATTCGAATTAAATTTGATATTTTAAATTATTCTACCCTAATATCGTAGGAATCGATTTTTTTTTTCTGAATTAAATAGACGATATTTCTAAATTTGAAACAAATGATTTGCTGTTGCATAACTTTGTATATATTCAAACCTTTTAGGTAACAATTTGTTGTTTCGTAGTTGTTTATTGTTTTTGTTTGTTGTTTGTTGTTGTTGTTTGTTTGTCGTTACAATTTGTCGTTATTTGTTGTTCTTATAGTCATTAATCAAAACCTAATAATTGATGGAAAAGATTAAATTGTAAAATAATAGTGTTTGAAATTTGCTATTCTTTGTCAACAAATAAAAGTAAAAAGTTCAAGTCCTGATATTTTTGTATGCACAGATCATGCTGATAAAAAAAATGATGAAAAAATAAATTTCAAAATTGTTATAAATGAAACTTTGATAATTTACTAATAAATATGAGTAAAAGAAAAAAACGAATTATGAAATGTTAGAAGATAAAATGTAAAAGTCCAAGTTTTAGTAATACTTTTAGATCTAAAGCTCATTAAATCTTTTTTTGTTTTTTTGAATGTATGATTTCAACAAATAAATTCTAAAAACTTTATAAAAGAAATGGCAAAAAAAAACAAATATTGATTTCATTGATTCGCAAAAAGATATGTCATTCTTTTATTTCTAATATTTTAAACATCGTTTCATTTTTTTTAGTGACAGTAAAAAATTAATTGAACTTTGGATAAAATATGATCAAATTAAGAGAAGCAAAAAAAAAAAAACTAAGAAAGAATTTTTTTTTTTTAAATTAATCTTTTGAGTAAATTTTATATCTATA
This sequence comes from Wuchereria bancrofti, assembly GCA_005281725.1. Lineage (NCBI taxonomy): Eukaryota > Metazoa > Nematoda > Chromadorea > Rhabditida > Onchocercidae > Wuchereria > Wuchereria bancrofti. The sequence goes on along the minus strand of SSBO01000012.1, from coordinate 22,976,894 downwards.
ACTGAACGGAAATATTTTTAATGTCTTAAAACATCCGGAAAACAACTCCTTGAGCAATTAACCACTTATGAGGACTGATTGGCCACTTATGTGAAGTAGCTCGTAAGCTGGCTCATTTTTTTTTTTTTAAGGCTCTTTTAATTTTGAAATGATTTTAAATGCTCAGATTTTAATGCTTAGCAAAAGGACATAAAATGTATTATTTAGAAACAAAAAAATTTTTTAAGTATTTAAACTTATAAATATTTGATACATACATACGCNTTTGTCAACAAATAAAAGTAAAAAGTTCAAGTCCTGATATTTTTGTATGCACAGATCATGCTGATAAAAAAAATGATGAAAAAATAAATTTCAAAATTGTTATAAATGAAACTTTGATAATTTACTAATAAATATGAGTAAAAGAAAAAAACGAATTATGAAATGTTAGAAGATAAAATGTAAAAGTCCAAGTTTTAGTAATACTTTTAGATCTAAAGCTCATTAAATCTTTTTTTGTTTTTTTGAATGTATGATTTCAACAAATAAATTCTAAAAACTTTATAAAAGAAATGGCAAAAAAACAAATATTGATTTCATTGATTCGCAAAAAGATATGTCATTCTTTTATTTCTAATATTTTAAACATCGTTTCATTTTTTTTTTAGTGACAGTAAAAAATTAATTGAACTTTGGATAAAATATGATCAAATTAAGAGAAGCAAAAAAAAACTAAAAAAGAATTTTTTTTTTTTTTAAATTAATCTTTTGAGTAAATTTTATATCTATAACTGAACGGAAATATTTTTAATGTCTTAAAACATCCGGAAAACAACTCCTTGAGCAATTAACCACTTATGAGGACTGATTGGCCACTTATGTGAAGTAGCTCGTAAGCTGGCTCATTTTTTTTTTTTTAAGGCTCTTTTAATTTTGAAATGATTTTAAATGCTCAGATTTTAATGCTTAGCAAAAGGACATAAAATGTATTATTTAGAAACAAAAAAATTTTTTAAGTATTTAAACTTATAAATATTTGATACATACATACGCACATAAACAATTGTAAAATTTTTATACTTTGTTGAATAATTTCTTTTTTTAAAGTGTCCCTTTTTTTCCTATTAGTGATAATATTGAAAAAAAAAAAGTAAAAAAATAAAAAAAAAGAAACAATGAAAGACAACCAAATATGTTTGCTAAAATATGCATTGGAATAAGTGAAAAAAAAAAAAAAAAAAATTATTAAGAAGAGTCTTTGGCAGTGTTAAAATTCATAAATAATATTTATGATTATTTATTTCATATTTGAAATTCTTAACAAAAATGTTAAAAATTTCAAATTCTCTAAAAACATATATGCATATATATCTTTTTTTTTTTTTACTTTACTAAGCAATAAATTATTACTCAATTTATTACGCACTAAAATTTATTTTTTTTTCAAATTTATTTTAAACATTTCAATCATTTCTTTTTCTTTCTTCTTTTTTTTAAAAAATTCTGTCGGAATAATTTGATCATTTATTAAATAATTCTTTTTTTCCTTTTTTAAACTGAAAATTTAGTGATGCAAAAGTAAGAAATGTACTTTTAAAATTATATCACATCATATAATGTAAGTGTCATCATTTATTAAAATAATGTTGCGATTAAAGGATCTTTTGGATATATCATCTTATTTACCTGTAAAATTAAATCATTTTATATTGTAACATAGTACGGTAATATACAAATTATTGATTGGCTATTTTAAAATTTTTCATTTTTTTTTTCTCTTTCACCTGTACTTTTTACTCAGCTGATTGTAAAATTTTCGTTTCCAAGGACACCTTACTTTAAAACCTTTACTTTTTCACATTTTTTTCTTTCTTCATTGCCCCTAACGCAATTATTTACTGAACCCAATCATGTGTCGTTCGTTCAACTTTAAAAAGCTTTTATTTACATTTTCCTCTCAAATTTTATGTTCCGTGCAAACTATGAATCATTTCAATCTCACTCTGATGACAATGACAAGCTATCGGATGTGACATTAGGGATGATTCGTAATTTATAGTCATTTATTCGTCTCTCAAAAGATATCCTTCAATTTTTTGTGCTTCTCTTCTGACAGTGTCAATAAAATTCTTCAAAGTAAACTTTTGATAAAATATAAGAAATAAAAGATTTTGCTAGTAATGGTTATTCTTATATTATTCATAAAATTTAATCGAAATTTTTAGACATTAAATTGGACATTGCTATCGATTAAAAAAATTCATTTTGAACTTTCAATCAATGCGATGATAATATTTCCAGTTTTTTTAAATTCTTATTTGTTTAGAATTTCTTATTTAATTTCTGATTTATTTATATAACATAATTCTGTCCATTTTGAAATAATTGTTGTTTAGTGATAAAAAGAATAAATATACACGCATATCCAACTGCATGTGTTATCACTTCAGTGATATTATCATATCATTATAAAATCGTCAAATTTTTTTTTTTTAATTATTTAATTTATTTTTACAGTTGGTCTTTTTTCTCGATATGATAGCAACGAATTGTGAATAATGATTCTGATATGAAAGATAGTTATAACTCTAGCTCATAATAGTTGTAGCTGTAATTCGTAATAGCTGATACTGTGGCTCATAATAGTTGTTACTGTAGCTCGTAGTAGCTGTTACTGTAACTCACAATAGTTGTAACTGCAACTCACGATTGTGATATGAAAGATAGTTGTAACTATAACTAATAATAGTTGTAACTGCAATTCGTAATAGTTATTACTGTAACTCATAATGGCTGCTACTGTAACTCATAATAGTTGTAACTGCAACTCACGATTATGATATGATAGATAGTTGTAACTATAACTAGCGGCAGTTGTTACTGTAACTAATAATAGTTGTTACTGTGACTAATAATAGTTGTAACTGCAATTCGTAATAGCTATTACTGTAACTCATAATGGCTGCTACTGTAACTCATAATAGTTGTAACTATAACTCACAATAGTTGTAACTGTAACTCATGATTATGATATAGTAGATAGTTGTAAGTCTAACTCATAATCATAATATGATAGTAGCTCATTAGTCATGACATAATTATTAGTTGTAACTGATGGTTATAATCTAAAAGATAGTTATAAGTTATAACTCATGACTATGATATGATAAATAGTTGTAACTGATAATTGTGATATAAATGATAGATATAACTATAACTTATGAATAGTTGCAAGTTTGTAATTGATTGTTGTGATATAACTAATAATCGTAAGTTGTATTCATGATTCTTTCGATCTATTTGATATTGTCAAATAAAAATTGATTTCATAATTACTAACATTCTATAATAGCATTTGCATAATGATCATAATTATCTATTAAACAACATCTAAACATATCGATAATGCTGCTTGTTTATATTTTGTTAATCTTTTTTTTTTTTTTGTTAAATATATTTTGTTAATTTATCATTTATTTTATTACACTAATTTGATAAGATACAATTCTCAAAAAAGGTTCATTTTGTTAGACTAATTTATTAACAATTTTTTGATAAAATTATTATTTCTTATCGAATTCATTTTCAAATATTACCAACAATTAATGAATAATTTGATTCATCTAACAGACTGATAAAATCAAATCATTTTTCCCATACAATGATGAAAATATGAATGGTTACGATGTTATCAAATAAAAAAAATTCTTTATCTCATAGTTCTGATAGCAGTACCTTATGATCAAATTATAGATTTTTTTCTATAAAAAAAACTCTGTTTAATATATTACACAACAAAAAGTCAAAAAATATTTACTTCTTTTCTAAGTTGTTTATTTTATTTTTCCTTTTATTTTGTGCAATTTGATATTTTGGATGAGGAATGATTGATTTTGAAGTATCTATTTTGAAGTTTTTGTAACATAGCTTTCGCCTTTCACATTCTTATTTACTATTACTATTAAAATGAAATAGCTATGATAGTATAAGTAGTGGTTTTTTTTTTACGATTAATTATAAGTTAAATGATGATAATAATAATAATAATATGAGAGTGAAATGTTGAATCAAAAAAAAATTTAGCAATATTAATAAGTTTGTACATATTATACAAAATCAATAAATCATTTGGAATATTGAAATATGATTAAATTAAATTAAAACGGTTCTTTTATTTTCATGGAAATTTGTTTTCTTAAATTGTTTGGTAGAATTTGAAGGTATGTTTAAATGATTTTTCGTAACTTAAAAAATGAATTTTCAATATAGTCTTTCTTGATGTGATATTTTATAAATGATAATTTGAATTGAATAAAAAATTACACAATTATGGATGAATAATAATGGCGCAAATGGTGTATGAATTTATGATCGAAAAATGATTGTAATAAAAGGGAGGATGAGCGCTATTTGATAAAGCCTTTCATTTAGATGAAATAGTAAGCAAATGAAAGGTACCAATAAATTTTGTTATAAATTAAGCGATCTATTTTTGAATCTTTTTCTCTTTACTTTATCCTTACTTTACTTTATAGGTATGCAAATAAATGGCTTTCTTTATAAAATGCTAAAACTGAAACAATACTAGTTGCGCTTCATCTTAAACTAGTTGCGCTTCATCCTAAAATTTTATAATCATTAAATTTAACAAAAGGAAAGAACAAATCAACTACTCTTACAAATTATATTATTTAAGCTACGATTAGAAATTTCAAGCAAATCGATAAGGTTATATCATTTTTCTTAGTTGTTTTGCTAGTTCAGTTTAACATAGTGTTAAAATTTTCATAAAACAATGAAATGAACATAAATAGATTAATTTAAAACGATTAATAGTTTTATAGAATTAAAATTTAACATAGAAATTGACCAGTAATTGTATCATATGTAAATGAAATGTCAAAATAGAGAGATCAAATTCAATGAATGACTTTTTTCTTTTTCCTTTTTTTTTTTTTTATTTGTACAGAAATATCTTAAATTAATCTTTTTAAATGATACAATGCAAATTTTCTTCAAATATTAGTGATAGAAATCAAATATTAGTGAAGAAAAAAGAAGTAATAGAGAGAAAATAATGGAAAAAATAGGTAGCAAATGTTGTAATGAAACGAAGTATGAAAAAAAAAAAGAAAGATAGAAATAAGAATTGTTTCGAACATTCGATACCATAGCAAATTTCATTGGATTTTGTTGACCAAATTTATTTGCGACTTAGTGTGAGTAAAGCAAATTGAATTAGATGAGAAGGATAGATAGATATAAATTGCATGTTCACTTCTATCCATATGCAAAATACTCGGTTTCACTATTTTAAAACGAAAATTTAAATTTTGAAATTGCTTACATTATTAATATTTCATATTAGTATGATAAAATTAGATTTTTATGCAGAAGAAATTTGTAAACATTTAATAATTGTGTATTTATTTATGTTTACAGTTTTCCTTTTTTCCCTTTTTTTTTGAAATGTCAATAAATGATTGATTGTAAATGAATAAATTTATTGTAATGAGATAATGCAACCAAGTCAAAAAAAAAAAATCAAAATCAATGTATCGGCAAAATGGAACATTTAAAAACAATAAGTTTGAAATGAAATAATATTCTGTCGGATGTATTGTGTAAAGCACTCATTATAAAAGATCAGACAAAATTTTCTGTTAATTTTCTAATTTTTCCAACTGGAAAAATTCATCTCATCAAATGAAATCGTAAGAACTAAGGATGAATCAGTGAATATAATCACAGTGCTTTGGATAACCCGTACAGATGTTATTTCGAGGTATGCTTCTCAATAAAAATACATCAATGCCAGTATCATATTAAAATATTGGTTAGTCGTTCTTCTTTCTATGTTCACTAAATTCTGATGTTTCCTTCATATTCATTAAAATTTTAAAATATGAAATGGGTTCGATCATACATAAACCAGATTATTGATTTTTCTTTCGTTTTTTTTTTTTGACATTTGACGAATAAGCACACCCAACGCGTTTCTGTTGGTTTGAGAAAATAGAGAAACTTAGAACTGGCCAGAAACGCTAGTTATTTCACCGGTAAATTTGCAAGTAAACAATATAAACTTAAAAATGAAGCATTACAGATCATTCGGAAATGCAAGTGGTAATTAAGGATATGACGGAAGATCTAAGTAGTCAGGCCAATCAGGATAGACACATATTCATTTCTTTGTATTTACTGCTGGAAGCGAAGCTTGTGCACCAAACTGCTTCTGACATAAATGACAACTCCATTCACCTTCCGGAGCTTGCGGAAGTGGAGGCCGTAAACAATAAAGATGAAAGCCACGATCACAATCATCACAGAATAATAACTGATCCTAAAATATATCCCTTTTTAGAATTTGTAACTTTTTCTGAAACATAGCAAAAATTATATAAAATGTTACTGACAAGAAATTTTACAAAAGTTAAGACGAAAAATAAAAAAATTTTAGAGTGAAAAATCAGGACAAGAATGCAGAGATGAGTAAACTAACGTCATTATCTGAGAAACCACAAATCGCACAACTTTTACATTCAATGCATTGCCAACCATATTTGCCGGTAGATGTAAGCATATTATCCGTAAACTTAAGACAACTCGGATGGCCTGCAAGTATTTCATAAAAACAATATCATGAACTTATCATAATTAAAATACATTAGATAATCAAAATATAATATCTATCATGAAATTTGAAGACAGTCTAATTGCACACCTGAAAGTAATTTATGTAGCGAAAATACACAAATTACTTCTTCTCTACTAACAATTGATATGATGAATTCCATATCTGCAGTCGAAATAATCACAAATTATATAAGCAGTAAGCAAAATATGCATTGCATAAATGATCTGAACGATTAGATGTGAAGTGATAATCCCAAGAAATATGTTAATATGACACTTTTACAACATGATAACATAATATTTATGTATGCTGCAACACTATTACCTGATCTTCCACAATCATGACAGCTAATAAGCTGTTCCGGTTTCATTGTTTTTTTGTTCTGGTTGCAATCACCCAAACATAAGTCGCAAACCGTGGACACATCGATACTCGGCGATAGCACTGAAAAGCACTCATCATGAGCAACCCGCAAGCAACACAGACAATCCAATTTAAGCATGCTGTAATGAATGCAGCATATTTTCCAAACAGCTGTAATATCCATGGAATTCTGTTTCACTATTTAGGGAGTAACTTTTTTATATATGGTGATAGTCCTGGAATGGAATATATGTGCCTATTCCCACCCATGTATTTTCGTAAACATATTGCAATCGATAAGCCAATCTTAAAAATTAAACAATCTCTGACCTTCTGGTAGTTTCCAAATTTGAAATGTCTTCAGTTTTTTCGACTTCTTCAAAATACTACGCTCTGTTGTGTTACTGTCGAAAAAAACCTCATTGGAGAAAGTTTTTATACTTATTAATATATATAAAGAAATACTAATTGGACATTTCCGAAAGCAAATGGATAACAACAAATGTGTGTATCACCGAAAACAAGCATTTTTTGATACAGTTATAGTTTGATAAAGTAAACCCGTTTGAATCGTTGTAAGCTGAAAAAGTTCTGGATGCTACCCGGAGATGACAACTAAACCCAGATGTTTGTATCCCTCTGCAATAAATAAACTGGTAACCAATAAAGCAAAAGAATCAATCAATACGATGTGCTGGTTGGGGCGTTGTTGATGGACTGACATTATCTGCATGCACATGAGCTCGATGATAGTTTAAACCCGGACGACTTTTATATTTGGCACCGCATACTGAAAGGATGGGCACCAATTAAAATAAGACTGGAATTTAATATTATCAAATTTGAGAAATTAACACCAAAAAATATTTTCACAATTGGTCACTCAAAGAAGAAAGGTGACCGGACAGGATATTATTAATACTTCAAGTGTAGTAAAAAAAACCAGAAATTATGAAATACTTACAATTACATGAAAAAGGTTTGGGATCTGGTGTAAATCCCTGCACTGGCGGTATATTCACAGACAAGGTTGTCGCATTTTTTCGTCCGCCACGACTCCCTCCTGCAGCACCCCTCCTTTTACGTTTTTTTCTTCCATCTGACCATTCTTCTTCATCTGACGCTTCACCAGGATCTTCTTCACTTGCTTCCTCCACTTCCATGTCTACTCCTGGTTCCTTCATAACCTGTAAATATAGAATTATTAAAATGCCATCATCAACAGATTAATCAACGATGAATCAAACCTAATAGTTAACCATTGTCAATTTTCTTCGGCAATCTAATAATCCATCGTACTTAGCACAGAGTTTCATTGCTATTTGGTATCTTTATAAACTTTTTTTTTCACAATAAAGAAGCAAACATACTCAATGCTTGGATCGATATAAGTTTCTTCAAAAAGCTTGCATATAAATTAAAATAATCTTGAAAATCAACCATTTCCCTTCTTTTATCGTAAAATGTCATACATAAATTGCTCAAGTTAAGACTTACATAAACTTTTCTTTTTTCAGTGAAATGATTTTCTAATGATGAATTCGCCATCGCTGTCAGTGATTGAAAATCAGTCGGATCTAGAAAAGAAATGATATTGAGAACAAAATTTCGATAGCACATATAGCCACCAGAATAATAAACACAATTAAAGTTCGTTTTTCCTATTAACCAATGGTAAACGAACAGTTATTTGCAAATCTCTTCATCAAAAATTAAATTATAAAACTATTTCAAAGCAAAAAAAAAAATAAAGAATAAGATCCTGATAGTTACCCTGGCCGGCTGAACTAGCCTGATTTATCACATCGCTAATTGTTGGGTTACATTCTAATATATATTTCATTTCAGTTGCATCTGATGTTGGCGCTGACTTTCTTTTTTTCCAACGCCTACTGCCGTATGTGCAATACTGAAAAAAAAATTATATTTGGGACGATAAAAATCTATAAAAGAATTGAAAAGTAAGATTAAAATGTGGTAAAATATTAGACGTGTACGAAGGTAAGAAACCACATATGATACAAAAAGTACACGGTAATAACTTAATATAAAACACCTATAATCACTCTCACGACAATATTTTTGATAGCGACAAAAACAACGATAAGATGAGTAGAACTAAATTGCGACTGAAACCATAACCATAACGAATGAATCATACAACGATAACAACACAAGTAATTTCAATAATATAACTACAGTTATAATAACAATAAGTACCCAAAACTATACCAACGTTAAGAAAGCAGAAAAATTTACTAATAATTCCGCTCACGCCAGCACAACTTACACAAATATTATCAGTTAGTTTGCAGATAAGTTGCATAATGTACAAAAGTTAGTGGTCATTTAAAGTCTCAGTGCAATGCATTCTTTGCAACAATACAAAGTGGTGCAAACATGAGTAGTGCATTAATCTTAAACTTGCAAATCTCGAAACATTTAGTAGACAATGCAGCACTCCTAGGTGATATTTTTTTTTTTGACCTCTTTTTCTTTTTGTAATTTATTTGCCCAAATTTTATTTGCTTGCCACAAAAAAAAGAAAAATAACAACCAAATACTTGCTATCTTTCCGATTTTAATATATGATAATCTAATATATGAAGAGAATTTCATTCATTCTAATGAAGGAAAAATATGTAAAATAAACCTGAGAAGGATTTGATGGTGGATACCGATTTGATAGTTCATAAATGGCATGATGTGATGGATGTTGTGCTATACCAGTTTGAGGATCTAATACCGTATATCGACCTTTTCGTTCTGTTTCTACCCGACTGTTCCATTTCGAGCAATTCTTCATCATTTCTATATACAACGATTCTGATATCATCTTAACCTGTAAAATAAATGCACAATCTATCTTCTCATTTATTCAAAATCAATAATATCTTAATTCTAACATATTAATCTAATCAATATTCCATATTAGTAGTATTAATAACCTAATCAATCACTGATCACTATCAGCTTGATCACTAACACCCTCACACTTCACATTCATTGATTTTTATTTAAAAAATTTCTCTGGACGAACCATAAAATTTCATTACAGATGGTTCGGCCCAACAATTAATTATGTATTTATGGCGCGGCAAATTATTTATTTAGTATTTTAGAATCAGAGAACTGAAGCACGAATTATTCTTATTTATTACTTACTAATTTCAAAAATTTTAACTAAAATTGTGAATATTTGAAATTTTTTTTTTTGCAGCGACAAATTGCATCAATGATGTGTAATGTAAGCTTTTTTTTTTCTATTTTTAAAGTATTCCATAATGCTGAATTGAATTTGTTATAATAGAATCAAATTTACTTATTAGAAATAAAGAAAAATTGAAATTTTTGCAATAAGAGTCAGTTAAAATTAATTTTTAATTGACTCTTATTTTTTATGTGCATTTTTTTAACAATACGATCTAACGGAGCTGTTTATTGCTCTTAAAATTCAGTAAATTGCAATTTTTTTTTTTGATCCCCAATAATTTGTAATAAATACAAAAACAAAAACACTTCACACTTTCAACAGGCTTCTAGTGAGCAATTAATGAACATTTTAATAAAAGCATACGGTCAAATGATTTAAATTTGTAAATATTTTCTTGTTGTTTTCTATCCTTGGATTAAATCTAATTAAACTGATTCATATTAATATGAAATTGTGTTATGTTGATTGCTATATTGTACTTGAAATTACTTTACGCTATGTGATGAATTCACGAAAACTTTTGTCTCATTTAATAAAAGTTTTGATACGAAATGATTTTCTTGTCTTTGGACTATTACAAGTTGGCTTTATGAAGTGAAAAAATATTTCGACGATATTCATCACAAAGTGGGTTTTCACTTGCCTTACACGTTTTATATTTGATTTTCACGCATTCTTTTTAAAGGAAAATGACATTTGTGCTAGCCGTAGCAAAGAGAATTTTTGTGTGCTAATTACTGTTGCGAAAACTCAAAATGATGAATATTCCCGGCGGTTTAACCAATAAACTCCTGCAATATTTGATCTCTGACAAGAATATTAAATGCCTGCTTCGACGTTCTATGCAAAATCCATCAATTTATGATGCAAGTTTAATTTTCTTATCTTATTGACAATCTAAGTGATTGTAATAATTTTATTGCATATGTTCTTACTTCCAGAAAAGAAAAAAGGAAACTTGAAATGTTGAATTCAATCTAATAATCGCTGATCAAATTTTAGCTAAAATCGCTGAGGTATAATAATTGCATGTGTCAGGAAATAAATGGATTACATAGGTGGGAATTGGATTATGTATATTGGAAATAAATTAACACTATTGCGAAATTAATAAGAGGTACTGGAAAGATAAATCGGTTAATACTTAAATGAAAAGATCGAAATGAGTATTTTGTTAGCGTTCTTTTACAGGCTACTTGTGACTCAGAACTGCATGTTTTTGCCATTGTGCTTATTCAATATTATAAAAAAAAGTTGTATCGTAAAATTAAAATGCATATTTTATGAAAAATTCGATCCATCATAAGAATACCTTCGTTGAAAAACGCATACTTTCATAATCAAAAAGAAGAAAAAAAAATCAGTAATATATTCATTTGTTTCAAAAAGATTTTAAAGGATAAAAGCTACTAAAGAAAGAAACATTATCAGTTTCAGGTCAGCAAGCTTTCAAAAGAATCTCAAAAAGAAGGCTCAAAACCACGGCGGAGCAACCGTTCTGTTATTGGATTGGTATTGAATTTTAGGCTTTGTGTTTTTTCTCAAAAAGACTTTACATCGTTGAGTATTGAATTTTGTTAAGAAAAAAGTGGCATGTTAATCTATATATTCTTGAGACTTAATTCTTCTGAATATACATTAAAAGTATAGGAAAAGACGATTGCAGGCTGCACCATTAGTGGCATTTGCTCTTGGTGCATGGCAGTTACAGAGATTGCAGTGGAAAACAAATTTATTGAAAAAAATAGAAGAAAGAACGAAACAGGAAGCTGTACCATTTCCAGATGATAAGTAATACTTTAAATTATTTCAAAGGATTTTCATTCTTTTCATCAATAGCATATTCTAAATGACGTGTATATATGTATATAATTAAATAAGTTATTAAACTAATCGGTTTCTTAAAAAAAAAGACCTCACGATGACCTATGCATATGTATATAATTAAAAATTCTATCAACGGAAATTCAAGTTCTCTGAATTTAGTTTGTCGTTATTGGACGATCTTGAATATGCAAAAGTAAAAGTAACGGGTGAATTTCTTCATGACCATGAATTTTATGTGCAACCAAGGCAACGATTTGATAAAGGTGAAACTCATTTGTGCAACCTTTATGTCATATAAAAAAGTGAGAAATATCAATGAGGCTTTCAGATGAAAATAAATCGAAAATTCGACCTTCAGTAAATAATTTTGGGAGCCCTGGTGCGCAAGTTATCACTCCGTTTAAACTTCATCCATCGGGGTAAATTTTCAAGTATAAAATAATTCGTTTTAGGCATAGAAAGGATACTATTTGTTTAATTCATGATTATGCAGATTTAAATTTAACTGTCATACGCACGCAAATGTTGATGTTTTCGCATACTTATTATTAGGATTCAAATTCTAAACCGATGAAATTTAAAGAATCCATGTGACGTTTTTCTTTGCTACATCAACTTTGTTCCGTCTTTTTTTGAATTTGTTGGAATTTTTTGATATAATTATGAGCACTTTTTATTCAGCCAGATCATTCTGGTCAATCGTGGATGGGTTTCTCCGCAAAAGATCATTCCTTCAAGTCGGGCTGAAGGACAAGTGCAAGGACAGGTTACCTTTGATGCGGTAGTTCGTCATACCGAAAAGGTAACTTACTTTATTGACCATGATTTTTTTCACCTAATTCAGAAGCCTTTGTTTAGTTTAGTTAATCCAGTTTTAGAGGCCCAAGAACGTATGGGAAAGTTTCAAGAAGTTGCAGTAATCTTGAAGATTAATTTAGCTTGTATATTCAGACATTGCCATTTTGATTTTATAGGAATAGCTATGTCTCTTTCTTCAAACTGTATAAGTAAAGCAAATGTAGTGGTCTTGTTTGTTTATTTCAAAAACTAACTATTCAGCAAAACTATCATCGCTTTTTAATTTTCAAATTGTTTGCATATTTTAGAGGCCGTCCTTCATTCGACGAAATGATCCTGACAATGACCTTTGGTTTTATACAGATATTGAACAAATGGCAGAGAAACACGGCACATTACCAGTTCTTGTTGATGCATGTTATGGTATGAAGATTTGAATTTTTGGTATTAAAGTATGAAATTTGTAATTTAAATCTCCCGTAGAAGCATGAATTTATGGAGTGTTTACATAAAATGAGGTTACTTTATTTTTTGAAAAGTCCTTAAATCATCATTTCAGAATCTAGTATTCGAGGTGGTCCAATCGGAGGTCAGACACGAGTAAGCCACAGAAATGATCACATGATGTATGCTTGTTTCTGGTTAGTTCATATTTTAGCTTACTTTGCTCTCAACTGATGTTTTATGCTGTTTTAAGATGCAAATTTTCCTTCAGGTTCTCCATTGGAGCGGCAACTTTGTTTGGATGGTTTCTTTAGAAATTGTTTGATTAGAATCATGAAATATAATTTATACATTTCAATATTCTGCGCTTGAAAAGCGAAATTTGATCGATTGCGAAAGCCATGAAAATTTCTATAAACTTTCTTCTTTTTTTCATTGCTTTATCAAATGAAATTTGTGAATCGCTTTAATTTTCGATCATTATTTGTTTTTTTTTTTTGCCACGTCATACATTATGAATTTTAATTAATGAGTTCTAATAGTCTTCAGCTCTAGTTTCTTCTTTTGTTATTTTGTATTAGAAATGTGTGATAAAGTTGACAAAAATTTATCAATATTGCTATTCCGGTTAGAGACATGATTTGCAAGATCTCTTAGACGTTTGCATGCACATATACACGCACACGCACAAATTTACACATGCAAACACGCACATACATGCACATCCATACTTACATTCATCCATAACTATCTACAAATCATCTCGTAGCGATGGAATTAATTACTGAAAGATGGAAAGAACTGATCCGGCCGCCTACTTTTTAGTGTCACGAATATGTCAGATCCTTATCACACCTTATCACTGATAAATGTTTTGACGAAGACTGGCAATATGGACAGAACAAACGGCGATATTTCTATTTGTTCTAATCCATAAAATCCCTGAATGATGTCCAGTCTACATTATCCATCATTGATGAACGAGTGTAATCGTACTTTTATTCAATTTCAAACATTACCAAACTGATAATATTCTTTATCATTGCATTTATATGTAGTGATAAAAGTAAAGATAAGTAGATATAATAAAAGCTATGCTAAAGTAATACTACAAATAAAATGGGAAATTTTTTTTTACTTTACTTAATTTCCAATTATCTTATCACGAAATGAGAGTTTTGTCTTGGTGAATGAATAAATCTAAATTTTAATCGATGCAACGAACTGTAATAGTTAACTAACTGTTGAAACATCATTTTGACAAATTTTTGAATTCATCGTTTGAATTAATAATAGCAACTTGTATTTTTTATTTTGAAACTTAAAGTGCAACATGCTCATTCTAAAGTAAATATATTAATAAGAGATCATTGCTAGTCAAACGTTAAGTTTCTTATTGTTCTGAACATTTAATTAATGCTGACTCACTCAGTTTACACTTAGGCGGAATAAGTTTTGAGTGAACGAATATTTTAATAGTATGAAAATGCATTTCATATCAGTCAGACTTGTTTACATTCATATAAAAGCAAGAATAATTTCGAAATAAACATTTGTTGTGATGATAAAAGATATTTCTGTTTTTATGCTTCCTTCATATAAACTTCCGCTTAAAAGCTCGTAATCAAATCAAATTGTAAATATTTACAACTCTTCGAGAAGCACCAAATCAACAAAATGCTTTTTGTACAAATTGTTCCGAATAATCATTTTGTAAAAAGATTATTTTGGATTTGTTAAAAATAAAAACTCATTTCAGTTTGTGTTGTATTAAAGATTTAGAAGAAAAAAAAATAATAGCATAATGATTGCATCAATAAATTTAGCGACAATTTTTTTGAAAATGCTAAAATGATTCAGTGATAAATTGAAATATATTTAAACTTGAACTTTGCAACTTTATTAATCTGCAAAAAATAGCTTTCAATTCATTCATGCATTTCAAAAAAAAAAAAAACAAATTTAACATTTTGCATGGATCATCGTATTTTCAGGACATCAAAAATATTCCAGCAAATTTGAAATAACTAAGGTTAATTCTCCCACTAATCTTTTTCGGAGTGCAAAATTAAATTTTGTCAAAATTCCATCCCTTCCTTTCTTGTGGTATCAATGAATTTTGTAAAGTGATAAGTTCACAAACATATCTGTGATAAATACATGTGCCATTACAAAATATCACTCCTGATATTATCTATTTATTATTTGCCCTGCCGGACGCACAGATATGTTTTTTTTACTATCTCAAATTCAAATTTAAAAAAAAAATTTGTTGATAAATTGATAATTTGCGATGAAATCTGATTCATTTATTCTTCGTCTTAACAATCAAACAGTCAGAATATCTAATAAAATGCTATCAGTTGTAAGCTCTATAATTGCTATTTACTTTTTTGACATACTTTTGCTCTATTCTTCTTCTTCCCCTTTTGAAAAGTAACATGGAATCATTGTTAAATAAAGATTAAAAATTCCACAGGTAAAGAAGAATCTCTCTAGCAGCGCACGTGTTCATAAGATTTCAAATTGCAAGGATTTATGTGTGAGTTTCAAATAAAAGTGAAGTGGGTATTTGATAGTTCAAACATTTTCAAACTTTAAAATTAACCAATAAAATTTACGAAAAGGAATATATTGTAAGAAAATTCCAATAAAAAAAAAATTAATAAAGAAAATATATTTTTGCAACTTTTACGTAATAAACAGAAAAGCATAAAAGAAAAAAAAAAGTATCAAAGGAAAGGTAATAAAATTGATCAAAAATGAAAATAAAGAAGCAATTATTAAACCATTGTAAATGATATTAAAATGAAAAATGGAAGAAGGAATTATTATTTCATTCAATGCCGCACATCGTCGATTATTACTTTCATTTATAATTTGAGAATTACAAATGATACTAAAATTAGAACAGATTGATTAGGATGACAAAATGGCAGCTGCGCCATTTTAACTGCAAAAAATAGCTGTGAAATGTCCGAATGTTGTTTTTTAGTAAACTGTCTGAAGTCCATATGTTTCATCTTTGTTCTCTTTCTTGTTTCCATTCTAAATTATTTCGCATTTTTTTTTTCTTTTCATTCTTTCTTAACAAATGCAAATAGCGTTAGAAAGAAATGAAAATTAGCAAAAAGCGCCGTGTAACTTTTCATTTTCTTTCATTTTATAAAATTTAATTTTACAAATTCAAATTTCTCCAATATGCTCCACCCTAAATGATTACAATGCTATTTGCAACGGATAAATAACTGATTACACAGATGTTAGTAATGCTTTTGTTACAGCCATTAATATTTGTTTAGTCCTAATATCATTTCACTTCCAAGCAACTCTTCCTGATTACTGCTTTCCGACAACCGGATAACATTCTCTAATCCGTCACCTTCTTCCGAATTTTCCACATATTTATCGGTTTAGTATTTTATATTTATCACCGTCTATTGATAAATATCATTTTAACAAAACAACTATTGTAGAAAGATTTGCCACCATTTGATGCATTTTTATCTCTTCTAGTGAAACAAATGTTGCATTTCTGTACGAATAATCTTTACGGTCACATTTGTCCGGTAGTGTCTCTGTTTCATTCATTTTCGACCACAAATAAATCAAAATTAATAAAATTTAAAAATCATTCGAAAATCGTTCTTTCGACACTTTGAACAAATTTATCATAAAAGAAATTGTTCCATTTTTAAGCATTGGTACCAATGAAGGCGGTAAATGTTGAAATTTCGGATAATTTAAAAAAGATTGACCAATGGGATTGGCCACTCAATAAGAATGATGGCAAAGTAAAAGTCGTTAATACAGCTCAGAAATTTGAAGTTGTTCTCGAAGCCGTGTATTTCCAACCGAAGGATATCGAAGTACGTCGTTCATTTGTACTTTTGATCATTGCTCAGAATTTGTTACATTTGAAAAGTCAAATAATTTAAATTAGTTTAGGGAATTCGGCTCAAAAAACCACTCCAACTATTGCATTTTCATCAAAATAATAACTAATCATTCTGTGTTTAGGTCAAAGTGATCGGTGATCAATTAGTTGTCCGATGCTTCAGAGAACCAAAAGAAGGAGAAATCGGTGAAATTAGACGAGAAATTAGTCGAAGTTACAATCTGCCCTCAGACATAGAAGTCAAAACAGTAAAATCAAGATTTACAACCAAAGGTCATCTTGTTATCACAGCTGATAAGAAAAAATGAAGATTCCACTCGATCTTAACATTTGCATATTCTCCAGACAGCAACTTAATTTGTCATAATTGAAAGAGTTAAAATAATACTATTTAATATGAATTTGCCAAGTATGTAAGAAATGTCATTGTAAACTATCACAAATTAAGTAAATAAGGAAAGTAATAAGTGACACACAAATGCCTGTCACATCAATTCACATCAGTTGTCATCTCAGTTGGTGACAAGTGATGTATATAGTAACGAACTTCTGGTATGCAATAGATATGCAGGAATGTTTCTTCTTAAATGCCACTCATTTCTAATTTATCTACAAACTTTCTTCATCCTTTGTCTTTCATATGCAAATATCTTTCAAATAAAACAGTCAAAACAGTAATTACCCATCAATTCAGACACAATGTTTGTCAATTGATCAAGACAGAAAATTAGACGGAAAGTTTAATTGTTCACGTCAAAATGAATTTTCAGTAAATAAACGAAAGGCCATGATCGATACACAGTGAAGTAATTAGCGAGAAATGATTCGACAGTTTTCAGTGCTATATTTTAAAAAATGCCAAATTTTTATTAAAATCACAGAATAACCTTGAGAAGTAGTACAAACTAAATAGCATTAATTAGTGAAATGTAAGTGAAGAAAGGATGGAGATCCAATAGAAAAAAGATCAAAACACTAATAAATAAATTGAATGCATAAATTAAATAAATAAATAAATATAAGGAAGAAAAGATAATTCCTCCTTCATAAACAAAAGTAAAGAAAAAGTAAACCCGATAAATCTTAATAAGTGATAATTAGTTAGGCATGATTAGTGATAATAATAATCCTAGTAGAAATTATAAGTTAGTAACTAAACAAACGGAAGCAGTAATACAGCAAAGAAAGACAAGTATGAATGATATTTAGTAAGTCAGTCAGTCAGTCCAACAAAGATTAAAGACCAGTTATAAATAAGTAAAATAATGATTAATCAGAATGTTTCAAATCGAATTAATCTGTCGAGCCCCTTTTTACGTCACTTTGTTCGTCTATGTAATAGCTGCCTTCTTGATTGAATTCCTGATCGGCGGCGACAAAATTATCCTGAATGTAATGTTGCATAAACAGTAAAACATTATATTATACAAAGAGTGACACCAGATAACGTTTTTCTCGTTAACGACTTAAAAAGTTAATGACTTAAACTTGCAATCTACGTGAAAATTCCGTCAAAAAAAAATCAAATGATACACTGATAATGTATCATTTCTTCTTATGCACTTAATTATTTGTGAATGGGATAGACAGAAAAATTTGTTACAAAATTGGCACATGGAAATTAATTTGAAGAAGTCAAGTAAGGGAGGGAGGAGGGAGGGAGAGAGAGGGAGAGAGAGAGTCGTGGACAGCGTTATGAAAATGTACGACTCGGCCGTGAATTGATCCTTTTAATTTGTTAATGCGATTAATTCATATTTATTTGTTGCTTTTGTGATTGTTCGGTTAGTTTCGGAAGGATTAGCGGTGGAATACAGTTGGGTATAAGTTTAAGCTTTGAATTTGATAATGAAAATTTATGGAATAGTTTAATCTTTGTTTCATACTTAATTTTAAGAAACTAAATCTGGGAATTAGTAGTTTAATGTTGAGCCTTTCTATGCATGAAGTATCATTTTTTTCGTTAAGATTTGATTTTGCTTAATTTTATTTAATCTTAAAATTGGAAAAATTTCTTCAATTCATAGCATCTTATTTGTTTTATTTGTAATTAATTATTTTTAATGCAATTTTAGCAGTTTTACCATTGCAATGGTAGTGAATGTGTATGCAACATCGGCAGCACTCGAACAGTGTTCCCGAAATGAGCTTTTAGCGTTCGTCAATAATTTTTTACGGGTATGACAATATTTGCCGGAATATTTTTGATTTAAACGGAGACGAAAATCAGTGAACTTTTATTAGGTTAAATGGTTTATATGCTAAATGCTCAACAAATTGCAGCAATCGAATGAATTGGAAAGGTTTAACAGTTGAAACTGTAATTTTTGTTCCTCAGTCTCTGGCATGAAAAATTATAGCTGTTAGGAAATGAATTATCTGGAAATACAGGAACATTTTGTTAGATGTATTTATAGGATTTCATTTTTTGTTTATATGATTCCGTGTTCATAAATTCTTACCTTCTTTGTAGGCTAATTTCACGCGCATTGAGGAGATGTCTTCGGGTGCTGCTTATTGTCAGCTAACAGAATTGCTTTTCCCAGGGAAAATCTCTTTGAAAAAGGTGAAGTGGAATTCGCGAAATGAAGTTGATTGGATTAGTAATTGGCGTATACTGCAAACAGTTTGGAAAGAATTAGGAGTAAAAAAGGTAAATGTAAATTCATTATCAGAGTCATGTTCCTCGTTTTTTTTTTCTTTTTTTTTTTTTTCAAAACGATAACACTAATGTATTACTTATGGCTGATTTCCAGTTGATTTAATAATTCATTAATTTTTTTTTCTCTATGCTTATTGTTTTTGCTACTAATGGTTGAATAGTTGGATAGTTTTTTGACATTCTTTATGTTTCAAAATTCTTTTCTATCTTTATAATAATATTCAATTAAGAAATCTTTTTTTTTTTTGATCTTTGTAATAATATTCAATTAAAAAGAAGTTATGACATTATGTTTTTTAATCTACTAAGTTGTCAGCTCATTTTTACATATTCAAATATCAAAAATGACTTCAGGGAGTACCAGTGGAACGTTTGCTGCGATGCAAATTCCAGGACAATTTCGAATTTTTGCAATGGTTCAAGAAATTTTTTGATGCGAATTATGACGGTCGTCAGTATGATGCACTGCAAGCTAGAAATGGCGAAGTTTGTCATCTGGTTTTCTCATTAATTTGCTTTTCTAGATATATCCAAAACTGACAGTGTTATTATCAACACTATTCCTATACGCGCGGTTATTGTTAATTGTTACAGATTTGCCATATTTATCTGTCTTATGTTTTCAGCCACTTCCGGCAAGTTGGACAGCATCATCCAGATCGGTTCCATCAAAAGCTCCTGTGGTTGCCAGAAATAATTCTTTTGCCACATCAACGAGAAGTAAATTTTAATTTATCACATTTTAAATTTAGCAATATTAACTTTTCTTTTGCTTAGTCTTTTTTAAATACATTTTTGTATAGAAATTCAATGACAATTTTCAGGAGAGCAATATAGTTCTGGTCGAAACACTGTAACTGGAATTCCAAATACAATCACTCTGCAGCGTGAATATGAACTGATGGTAAGTTCTGTCGATTTTTCAATTGATGATTAAGAAAACAGTCAGCAACGTAACTATAAATTAAACGTAACCTGTGTTGTATTTATATGTGCTAAAACAGAGCTTCGATGTGCAACGCTAATCATTGTTCGTAAACGTTCGTAATTTGGCTAAAAGTTTTAATTGTCTTTACGGCAGATCTTTTCAGATTCAGGAATTAAAGGAGAATATAAGATTACTTCGCAGTCAAAGACATTTTTATCACGACAAGGTGCGAAAAATTAAATTGCTTTGTCAGAGTGCTCAGGATAGCTCTGTTATTCCGCGCGAAGAAATTTTGGCAATTTTATACGATACACAGGTAGTCATCTTTTTGATCTTCCAACTATGACTTAATGCAACTTATTATGAAATTCGAAGTACTTAGGAAGAAATGATACGTTATCAGTATTTTTTTTTTTGTTTTTTAACGAAACTTTTACGTAAATTGCAAGTTTAAGTCATTAACTTTTTAAGTCGTTAACGAGAAAAACGTTATCTGATGTCACTCTTTGTATAATATAATATTTTACTGTTTATGCAACATTACATTCAGGATAATTTTGTCGCCGCCGATCAGGAATTCAATCAAGAAGGCAGCTATTACATAGACGAACAAAGTGACGTAAAAAGGGGCTCGACAGATTAATTCGATTTGAAACATTCTGATTAATCATTATTTTACTTATTTATAACTGGTCTTTAATCTTTGTTGGACTGACTGACTGACTTACTAAATATCATTCATACTTGTCTTTCTTTGCTGTATTACTGCTTCCGTTTGTTTAGTTACTAACTTATAATTTCTACTAGGATTATTATTATCACTAATCATGCCTAACTAATTATCACTTATTAAGATTTATCGGGTTTACTTTTTCTTTACTTTTGTTTATGAAGGAGGAATTATCTTTTCTTCCTTATATTTATTTATTTATTTAATTTATGCATTCAATTTATTTATTAGTGTTTTGATCTTTTTTCTATTGGATCTCCATCCTTTCTTCACTTACATTTCACTAATTAATGCTATTTAGTTTGTACTACTTCTCAAGGTTATTCTGTGATTTTAATAAAAATTTGGCATTTTTTAAAATATAGCACTGAAAACTGTCGAATCATTTCTCGCTAATTACTTCACTGTGTATCGATCATGGCCTTTCGTTTATTTACTGAAAATTCATTTTGACGTGAACAATTAAACTTTCCGTCTAATTTTCTGTCTTGATCAATTGACAAACATTGTGTCTGAATTGATGGGTAATTACTGTTTTGACTGTTTTATTTGAAAGATATTTGCATATGAAAGACAAAGGATGAAGAAAGTTTGTAGATAAATTAGAAATGAGTGGCATTTAAGAAGAAACATTCCTGCATATCTATTGCATACCAGAAGTTCGTTACTATATACATCACTTGTCACCAACTGAGATGACAACTGATGTGAATTGATGTGACAGGCATTTGTGTGTCACTTATTACTTTCCTTATTTACTTAATTTGTGATAGTTTACAATGACATTTCTTACATACTTGGCAAATTCATATTAAATAGTATTATTTTAACTCTTTCAATTATGACAAATTAAGTTGCTGTCTGGAGAATATGCAAATGTTAAGATCGAGTGGAATCTTCATTTTTTCTTATCAGCTGTGATAACAAGATGACCTTTGGTTGTAAATCTTGATTTTACTGTTTTGACTTCTATGTCTGAGGGCAGATTGTAACTTCGACTAATTTCTCGTCTAATTTCACCGATTTCTCCTTCTTTTGGTTCTCTGAAGCATCGGACAACTAATTGATCACCGATCACTTTGACCTAAACACAGAATGATTAGTTATTATTTTGATGAAAATGCAATAGTTGGAGTGGTTTTTTGAGCCGAATTCCCTAAACTAATTTAAATTATTTGACTTTTCAAATGTAACAAATTCTGAGCAATGATCAAAAGTACAAATGAACGACGTACTTCGATATCCTTCGGTTGAAAATACACGGCTTCGAGAACAACTTCAAATTTCTGAGCTGTATTAACGACTTTTACTTTGCCATCATTCTTATTGAGTGGCCAATCCCATTGGTCAATCTTTTTTAAATTATCCGAAATTTCAACATTTACTGCCTTCATTGGTACCAATGCTTTAAAATGGAACAATGTCTTTTATGATAAATTTGTTCAAAGTGTCGAAAGAACGATTTTTGAATCATTTTTAAATTTTATTAATTTTGATTTATTTGTGGTCGAAAATGAATGAAACAGAGACACTACCGGACAAATGTGACCGTAAAGATTATTCGTACAGAAATGTACTAGAAGAGATAATGCATCAAATGGTGGCAAATCTTTCTACAATAGTTGTTTTGTTAAAATGATATTTATCAATAGACGGTGATAAATAT